>QRFJ01001706.1:168166-274192 GCA_006176705.1 Cocos nucifera
TAGGAGACTCCACCATCAATAAAATAAAATTAATCTAATAACTTGAATATTGTATTGATCGAGTGCGTGAACCGATTGCCTTAGTAATACATTGCTCTTAAGTTTTAAACCTAATAATTACACTCTCTCTATTTTCTTTAAATTTTTAATTTATTTTTTATTTTGTTCTTTAATTTATTTCTCATAAATCGGTCTTCTAAATAAAGCATAGGAAAGAGCTTTTCAGTACTTATTTTCCAATCCTCTAGGGATGATACTCTACTCATTCACTTTATTACTTGATCGATTGGTGCACTTGCCATAGCTATAGATTAGCATGCATTAAGTTTTTGGCACCGTTGCCGGAGATTGTGTCTAAAATAATATTAAAATTTTGGTCATAGCTTTACTTTAGAATTTTATTTTTAATTTTTATTATTAATTTATTTTTTTTAAAAAAAGAAATTATTCAGTACATGACACGTGCTGGATATAGTAACTTACTACCTTTAGATCCAGAAATTGAAAAAACCATTAGAAGACTACAACAAGAAAGAAACATGGCAGCTGAAGATCCTAACGACAATAATCTAGGATTGGATATGGCAATCGAAGGATAGCATGAAGCTATTCGACCAGTACATCATCCATTAAATGATTACATCACACCATCTATAGTCGATGCAGCTTCGAGCATCAGGAGACCGCCTGTACGAGCAAACAACTTCGAAATAAAATCGATGATGATCCAGATGATTCAATCAACTGTCCAATTCAGTGGACACGTGCATGATGATCCGAATGCCCATATTTCTAATTTTCTTGAACTTTGTGATACTTTTAAAATTAATGGGGTGTCGGATGATGCTATTAGATTAAGGTTATTTCCTTTCTCTTTATGGGATAAAGCTAAAAGTTGGCTTCATTCTCTTCCTGCAGGTTCTATCACAACTTGGGATGTCCTAGCCCAAAAATTCTTAGCCAAGTACTTTCCACCTTCCAAGACTGCTAAGATGCGCAACGATATCACTTCTTTTATGCAGATGGACATGGAGACACTATATGAGGCTTGGGAGCATTTCAAGAAATTGCTGAGGAGATGTCCACATCATCAACTACCCGTATGGCTTCAGGTACAAACTTTCTATAATGGTTTATCTCCTACTAATCGTTCTATGATTGATGCAGCAGCAGGAGGAACCATTAATCAAAAAATGGAGGAAGAAGCCTTCGATCTGATCGATGAGATGGCATCAAATAGCTATCAATGGCAGACAGAATGCATGATGCCAAAAAGACTAGCAGCTGTGCAGGGAGTAGATTGCGTGCCAACCTTACTAGCTGAAATTGCAGCCCTTAGAGCCGAAGTCAACAACTTAAAGGGAACAGCTATGCATGTTCAGAGCATCACTTGTGACCTGTGTGGAGGAGGACACGATACGAGCAATTGCCAGATAGGTAATCCTTTTGCTAAAACAACTGATACAGCTAATTATATTGGTAATTTTTTCAGGCCGCAACAAAACAATCCCTACTCCAACACATACAATCAAGGGTGGAGGCAGCACCCAAATTTCTCATGGAGCAATCAAAATGCAGCACAACAGCCACCCCCGGGATTCCAAGTACCTGAAAAGAAGTCCAACATGGAAGAGCTGATGGTCAAATTTATGCAAAACCAAGAAGCAACTATAAAAAATTTGGAAGCCAAACTTAGGCAGGACCAAGCAGCAGCAATTCGAAACTTGGAGATGCAAATAGGTCAAATGGCTAAGATAATCTCCGAGAGACCTCAAGGGATCCTTGCCCAAGCAATACACGGAGACCAATCCAAGGGAGCAAGTCAATGCTATCACCCTAAGAAGTGGTACAAAGCTGGAGGAGCCACATCAGAAGAAAGAGACTGAAGAGCCAACTACAAATAAGGAACCATCAACTAAAATTCGTCAGTCATTAAAACAACCACCAGATGGATGGTCTCCAGGTATACGTTTGCCGATCCAAATATAAAGCCCTACGTGCCGCCACTACCATTCCCAGAGAGACAAATACAGCATCCAGATAAGAAATTTTCTAACTTTTTCAAAATTTTAAAGAATTTACATATTAATATTCCTTTTGTAGATGCTATTACTCAAATGCCCAGGTATGCCAAGTTTCTCAAAGAAATCCTAACAAATAAGAAAAAGCTGAAGGAGCATGAGAGAATAAATTTGAATGAAGAATGCTCAGCAATACTTCAAAATAAATTACCACAGAAGCTAAAAGATCCAGGGAGTTTTACTATCCCTTGCATTATTGGTGATTGTAGTTTTGATAAAGTTTTATGTGATTTAGGAGCAAGTATTAATCTCATGCCTTTTTCTATTTTCAGGAAAGCTGGGTCTAGGAGAATCCGAAAGCCTACCACTATTACTCTTCAATTAGCCGACAGATCCATTAAATATCCAAGAGGTATAGTGGAGGATGTCTTGGTAAAGGTAAACAAGTTTATTTTTCCTGTTGATTTTATTGTTCTTGATATGGAAAGAAGATTATGATGTACCCCTTATTTTAGGGAGACCCTTTTTAGCTACTGGAAGGAGCTTTAATAGATGTTCAACAGGAAAAATTAATTCTTAGAATCCAAGATGAACAAGTTACTTTTAATATTTTCAAAGATACTAAACATCCTGATGATAATCAAACTTATTTTCTAATTGATATTATTGATAATTCAGTATATGAGAATTCTATAGAAAATAGGTTTGAGACTATAAAAGCTAGCAATGTCCAATTGAAAGAGGACTCGATCCAAACATGAAAGTATTCCAATTGAAGTGGCACCAGATTGATCCACTTTAGAACTCAAAGAAAGTCAAGCTGAAGACTATAAATCAGAACTACTAGATAGGTTGTTTCTTTTCTTTTTAGTTTTGATCATTTTTCTTTTCTTTTATTTTTCAGTAATTTGTTGTTGCTCTTTTACTGCTTTGGTGTGTATTTTCAATTTTGCAGAAAAAAATCAATGAGAGCTCAAGCAAAATTTCAAAGCTCCAAAGAACCAGACTGAACCAAATCAGGTGTATTCCTTCCTATCCTTTATTGCACCCTTTATTTTTCTTTCTCCTTTAAGACAATGTAGAATAAGTTAAAAAAAAAAAAAAAAATCCATGTGTCAAGAAGAAAATCTTGAGCAAGATAGACTGGACAAGTGATAAAAGATAGAATTATTTGCTAATGAATGTAACGAGTTAAAGAAGTAGATTAGTTGGTCAACTTTTAGCAGCCTACTTAGGTCATTAAAAGACTATTAGCACTTCTAATTGCACATGCACACTAACAAGGCAAAGTAGGTATTGATTATAAGGCCAACTGAGGATTCAATTATCACTGAAAATTGGTAATTAATATACATTCTAATCAAAGAAACTTGAATTTAAGGAAAGAGCTACCTGCCTAAAAATAAAGTGCAAAAGATAGAGTATATGTGGATTGCCCAAAGCCTAGTAACTGGGTCTCTGCACCTAGGTCAAGTATGAAAATTCATATAAAATGGTGAAGGAAAGGCCAGGATGCTCAGCACAGCAAAAAAAAAAAAAAAAAAGGCAGTGTGAAAGCTACCTTAATTCATGAGTATAAAATTGAGAATGTATAGAAAATTGACCAAAATAGGTGATAAGAGAGGATACTTTTGTTCTTTTAATTTAACACTGAAATGCTAAAGTTAGTCATCATGAACACAAGTGCTATAGATCTTTGATGTACTCTAAGAAAGTTTTTAATTGTATTGACTGAAAAATTTGCTTCTAAAGCTCAATGCTTAATTAGAAGTATTTTCTAAACTTTTTGATCTTTAGTCCTAGATTTTAACTTTGTGATGGATAATCTTATTGAAACATGGTATTAAATAAAATATTGCTAAGGGACTAGCAATGACTAAGTTGGGGGTGTGATAAGTGGTAAAAATATACTAATAAAAGTATTAAATTATAAAATAAATTAATCTATTTCTTTAGAAATTGATAATTTTATTAATCTTATGTAGGAAAGAAGGCCACCAATATAAAGATCTTATTTTTTTGGTTCAGATGAAATAAATTTCAGGCAAAACAGACTTCAAACGAGCTCAAAATTGAATTTCAAAAAAAAAAGAGCCAGTCTGGTTCAAATCGGTTCAGAAAAATTGGCTCAACAGATCATCCGATTCAACCACACCAGCAAACCGACCCACTGATGCAATGCTGATGCTAAGCTGATGTCAGCATTTTTTGTGGTGCATGGTGGACCGATTTAGGGCATTTCGAGCATTTCACATGGAGAAGCATGCTCTGATTGGCTGAAGAATATGGTGGTCCATGCAACACCGGACTCATGCATGATCTGTAGAGGATAATTTAGGAATTTTGTTTGATTCGTGGGTGCCTTTCACTAGAATTTGATCGAACGACCGAAACACATGCACTGATGAACGGCATCCGTAGCTCCCGATCGAGATCCAACGGGTGAGATTCATCCCAACTTTAAAACTAAAGATCAGAAGCTTTCTTGTGCACGATTTGATGGCCTAGATTCAATCCAATGATTGATTCGATGGCTGCCATAAATTTTGACTTGATCTGGGATATTTTAAAAGGATTTTAAGCAATTTTTGGATCATTTGATCGACATCCAACGGTCAGAATCATCTAGGATCCTAATTTAAGTAGTTTTGAGAGTTTTAAACCTAATTTTCAAGGGATTTCCATGGAAAAACCATCTTTTAGCCTATAAAAAGTCTGCTGTTGCCGAAGAAAAAAAAAGGAGAGTGAGAGAAATAAAAAAAAAAAGAGAGAGAGGGGAGACAGTAAAAAAAAAAAGAAAAAGAAGAGAAAGAGAGGAGAGAGATAGAAAGAGGAGAGATTTTTGAGAGAAAAGGAAGGGCTTTTAAATTTTTTCTTTTCTTCTTCTAACAATCAAAACATTGATCAAGGAGCTTCTTTTCTTCTTCATCAAGTTCTCCACACCAAGAGTGATGGACAATCAATTTTAGCAATCAAATAGTCTAATTTCTTTATACTTTTTATTTTATTTGCTATTTTTGAACTTATTATCATGAACTAAATTTTCTTTTACTAAGGCTAAGGTGTAGCCACTCTTTTGATGTAATATTCAGTATGATTTATTTTTAATTTTAAATTTTATTCATGAGGAGTATATAAATCTGATCTTAATGCTTTTAGATTACTGGCCATCTTCTAATTGATCTGATGAACATAGATGTTACGGACCAAGTACATCTATGTTATTGCTTCTTGATTATATACCTTGTATTATGAATCAAATTAGAATTCATATGCATGCAAAAATTTTAGTACGCTTTGGATGCAGCGTATTTTAATTAGAGGATTTCACAAAACTTAATGCATTAATATTTATTTAAATTACACCTGGACCAAAGGATAATTAATAAATATTGATAGTTTTGCTATGCCTAGGACCAAAGGGTAGTGAATAAATTAGGAGACTCCACCGTCACATAAAATAAAATTAATCTAATAACCTGAATATTGTATTGACTGAGTTGGTGAATCGATTGCCTTAGTAATACATTGCTCTTAAGTTTAAAACCCTAATAATTACACTCTCTCTATTTCCTTAAAATTTTTAATTATTTCTTTATTTTATTCTTTAATTTCTTATTCTCATAAATCGGTTTTCTAAATAAAGCATAGAAAAGAGCTTTTCAGTACTTATTTTCCAATCCTCTAGGGATGATACTCTACTCAATCACTTTATTACTTGATTGACTAGTGCACTTGCCATAGCTATAGATTAGCATGCATCATAAGTCAAAGTCCTTTAGGACTTTGACTATTCAAAGATTATCTCCACATCATTTTGTTGAATGAGCATCCCATTTTAAAGCCATTGGATGGCCTTCTTATCTAATCTAATGGTTGAAAATGATGGCGCCAAGAATGAAAGCCTGCAACTCTTCATAAATAACTTACGTAGAATTAGTCCGAGAGTCCTTCTGCTTTAAGGCACCTCTTGGACTAAGTCTACATATTGTTTTTATCTAATGAGGCATGAGATTGGCTGAAGGGACATGAGATAATATTTTGAAATGGTGTGAGAAAATGTGTTGGCACCCTTACGTACATTATAAATAAGGGTGCGTACCATGAGTCTGGAGGATTGTGAAAAATTATCTTTCTTTCTAATAAGAGTTTCCTCTTTCTTCAATTTTTTTTCTTCCCTTCTCTTGCTCAGACCTTATCCTTATAATGACAAGAAGTCATCTTAAGACTAAGAGATTAGAAATAAAAATTAAGACAAGGAAAAAGAAAGATAGATAAGGAGAGGCAAGGAAGGTGACATAAAGGCTAAGAAAGGTCTTGCCTATTTAATTAAAGTTCTTATTATTAAAATTTTAATTATATATAAATCAGAGGTGCTGATATCTTGATCAAGTCTCTGTGTGAATCAACATTGGAGGGTGAACACGTGGGCACCTAGTGTAACCCCTGACGGACTGCTGTCGGCAATTAGGAACAATTCAGGGTTTAGCGATAAGAGGTATGTTCTAATACTTTTTTTTATATTATAAATGTATGTTATATAATTTAATTGCTAATAAGGTGGTCCTAAGATTTGGGTTTGGTTTGTATGATTTCATAATTTTGCTTTGAAATCCATGCTTTCGCCCTGTATACCATTTCTAACAGTGGTATCAGAGCAAGCCTTATTAGGTTAAATCATATAATGCTTTACTTATAATATAATGGCATAAATAAAAAATATGATATAATATTTTTATTAGCATGTTATTTATATGATGAGATCATATTTTTATTTATCATAATAAGATTATGATGTATATATTATTTTGTAAAGGTTGCCCTGACATAGTGAAAAGTATTAACTATGTAATGGAGGTTGTTCTAAAATAATTATACATGTTAATATATATTTTATCATAATTGATGCTTTTATGCATTTAGTTTGATTTAAAGTGTGCATCGATATCATTTAAATCCCTCTTTAAAATTATATTAAGTTGTAGTATAATTAACCTATAGCTGAATCAGTCGGGATGTCTAATTGATCAATCGGTGTCTAGGATAAATGGTTCATGATTGGTAAAGAGAATGTGGTTTTTTAATTAGTTTCGTTGTCTGACTTGGCCAATTTAGTGATGTCTAAGGAAAGCAACGGGAGGACTCCCACTTACCTGGCTGATTCAATTAATTTAATTCTAGATTGAAATGCTTAGTATTATATTCACTACATTAGGGCCTTCCTTCATACTAGGTTCTTATTATGTCCAGAACCATACTAGTTTTGTTGTGTAACCATAAGATCTATCATGGGAAATGATGTAATATTAATCTAGTGCATTGAGATGCTTATACCATAAAAATAGTTATATTTCATTTTGACTATATAGAAATGAAGGGTTCTATTTGAACTAAAATATTAAAGTTTGTTGTGCTAACACAAGACTATTAATGTTTTAGAGGCAAAAATTTTTGAGAGTTGCATAAAATACAATTGGAAAGAATTTCCTACCTTTGAACTTATAACAAGTTTGTTGTGCAACCACAAGACCTTTTATAAGAAATTAGGGTCTTATTCTCACTAAGAAAATCAATTAGAGGGTTATGATTTTTTGATTAAACAGTGGGTGACATAATTAAAATCCTAATTTAATTATGTTTGTCATCATGAGTTATTTGCTTATGTATTATTCTTTATTATGTGGATTAAATGGCTTCTTCTCTTTCATTGCATTCAATTTTGAATTCAAATAAATTGATTGATCAAAATTATGTGGGCTGGCTGAGAAACCTAAAAATAGTACTCAGTCAAAAAAAACTCTCCTATATTCTTGATGCTCCTGATCCTAAACCATTAGGAAAAGATGCCATAGATAAAGATAATTTCACATACAAGATGTAGCAAAATGATTTTCTTACTATCAAATGCATCATACTTGCCTCTATGAGTAATAAATTACAGAGGCAGCATGATGGCATGGACACTCAATCCATATTGCTCAATCTAAAAGAACTTTATGGAGAGCATAGTAGAACTGCTAGATATGAGATATCTAAGCAATTATTCTATGCAAGAATGATAGAAGAAACATCCATACAAAATTATATTTTGATGGTAATTAACCTAATCACTCGATTAAGTCAATTAGATTTTGTTATGGATGGAGAGTTAAGTCAGGATTTGATCCTGCAATCACTTTCTGAATCATTTTCTTAGTTTGTCGTAAACTATCATATGAACAAACTAAATTCTTCCTTGCTTGAGCTGTTAAATATGCTCAAGACAGCAGAAAGCCATATCAAGAAGGATAAGGCTCCTCTTCTTCTTGTGGATGGGATCTCCAAGAAGAAGGTAGGAAAAAAGGGTTCAAAAAAAGGTTGTACCCTAAAGGTAGTATAAATAAGAAGAAAAAGGAGAAGAAGATCTCTGGACAAATGACCTATTTTTACGGTGGCAAAATAGATCATTGGAAGAAGAATTGCAAGGCTTACCAAAAGGTATGTATGAGATACATACTATATTATCATTAAATTCTTTCATTTCAAACTCTTGGGTATTAGATACCGGCTATGATTTTAATATCTGCAAATCTTTGCAGGGGCTATAGAAAATTAAGAGTTTGAAGAAAGGTGATTTCAAGCTCTATAGCGTTGGAGGAGAGTCTATCCATGCAGAAGCTGTAGGGACAAATATATTGAAGTTACCTTCTGGGGAGATCTTAGATCTTACAAATTATTATTATATACCTAAGATCATTAGAAATATTATATCTATATCCTTGTTATTAAAACAAGGTTATAGTCTTAATGTAATGAGCGAAGGTTGCTCGATCAAATATTCTAATGAAAATATTTGTTTTGGCATATTTAGCAATGGTCTATTGACTCTATGTTTGGATGATAATATATTTCATATTGATGAAAATAGAAAATGTAAGAGAGATGACATAAATAATACTTTACTTTGGCATTGTCGATTAGATCATATTAGTGAGGCTAGGATTAACAAGTTATACAAAGAAAAGTTCTTTGGTCTTTTTGATTATGAATTATTAGGAACTTATGAATTATGTCTTATGGGTAAAATGACTAAGACTTCATTTAGTGGACATGAAGAAAGGACAAAAGAATTATTAGGACTTGTACATACAGATGTATGTGGTCCTATGACAACTCAAGCCAAAGGAGCAACTCTTATTTTATAACATTTACTGATGATTTATCTAGGTTTTGATATGTATACCATATGAAACACAAATCAGAAGCCTTTGATAAATTTAAAGAGTATCAAAGTATGGTTGAAAAATAAACTGGACAATGTATAAAAATCCTTCAATATGATCGGAGAGAAGAATACTTATCTAGTGAGTTTCTAGACTATCTTAAAGTAAAAGGAATTCTCTCTGAATAGACACCTCCTTATACATCGTAATTAAATGGTGTAGCCAAAAGAAAAAATCATACCTTATTAGATATGGTACGGTCCATGATGTGCTTCACTGAATTACCTATTTCCTTCTGGGGTCATATCCTGGAGACTGTAATTTATATGTTGAATAGAGTACCTACTAAATCTGTATCTAGTACTTCATATGAGATATGGAGAAGTAAGAAATCTAATCTTAAGTATCTTAAGGTATGGGGTTGTCCAGCATATGTCAAAAAAAATTTTGGACATAAGCTTGATGCTAGATCAGATAGATGTCTATTTATAGGATATCCTAGAAATAGTATAGGATATTTATTCTACCACCCTACTGAACAAAAGGTATTTGTAAGTAGGCATGCCACTTTCATGAAAAAAGAATTTATCCTAGAAAAGGGTAGTGGCAGAAATATTGAACTTAGTGAAGTTCAAGAAAAATAAATAAAAATTTTTCAACCAAATAATCACATAAAAGAATCAGAACATATAACTCCTATCCGTAGGTCTGAAAGAGTACGACATATACCTGTGAGGTATGGATTCATTATTGAGAATAATGAAGCCCAAGTCATTGAGAATGATGAACCTCTGACCTATACAGAAGCAGTCAAAAGTAAGGACTCTTACAAATGGCTGGCTGCCATGCAATCCAAAATGGAATCCATGCACACCAACAAAGTATGAACTTTGGTGGATGCACCAGAGGATATAAATCCTATTGGATGCAAATGGAATTTTTAAGAAAAAGATTGGAGCAGATGGTCAAATTGAAACTTATAAGGCCAGATTGGTGGCTAAAGGTTTTAGGCAAAAATAGGGGATTGATTATGATGAAACATTTTCACCTATTGCCATGCTCAAATCTATTCGGATTATGCTTGCCATAGCAGCATACCACGATTATGAAATATGGCAAATGGATGTGAAGACTGCCTTCCTTAATGGTTTCCTTGAGGAGGAGGTCTATATGTCACAGCCAGAGGGATTTGAGTCAAATGAGAGACCAAATCAGGTATGCAAGCTTAAGAGATCCATTTATGGATTAAAGCAAGCATCAAGGAGTTGGAACATCCATTTTGATGTAACAGTCAAAGAGTTTGGTTTCATCAAGAATGTGGATGAACCATGTGTGTACAAGAAAACTAGTGGGAGAACCATAGTCTTCTTGGTTCTATATGTAGATGACATACTCCTCATTGGAAATGATATCCCAATGTTGCAATCAGTTAAATTATGGCTATCAAATAAGTTTTTCATGAAAGACTTGGGAGAAGCATCCTATATACTAGGAATAAAGATCTATAGAGATAGATCTAAAAGAATGCTAGGCTTGTCCCAATCTAGGTACATTGACTTAATACTGAAAAGATTTAGTATGGATGGGAGTAAAAGAGGTTACTTACCCATGAGTCAAGGCATACATCTCTCTAAAAAGATGTCTCCAAAGACACCTGAAGAGAGAAATAGAATGAGTTCTATTCCTTATGCTTCAGCTGTTGGATCAATAATGTATGCCATGTTATGTATAAGGCCTGATGTTGCTTATGCTTTAGGCATTGCAAGTAGATTTCAAGCTGATCCAGGAGAGGATCATTGAAAAGCTGTGAAAAATATTCTTAAGTACTTGAGAAGGACTAAAGATATTTTTCTAGTATATGGTGGTTCTGATCTTAAATTAGAAGCATATTCTGACTCTAGTTTTCAATCAGACCCAGATGATAGCAAATCCATTTCAGGATATGTCTTTACTCTGAATGGTGGAGCAGTGAGTTGGAAGAGTACTAAGCAGCCAACTGTAGCTGACTCAACCACTGAGGCAGAATACATAGCTGTAAGTGAAGCCGCCAAGGAAGCTGTCTGGATGAAGAAGTTCATCACTAAATTGGGTGTTATTTCTAAAATTAAGAATCCAGTACCACTTTACTGTGATAATACTGGAGCTGTTGCTCAAGCAAAGAAATCAAGGTCTTATCATAAATCCAAACACATTTTGAGACGCTTCCATCTCATTCATGAAATTATTGAAAGACAAGATGTAGTCATAGAACGAGTTGACACAAAGAACAACATAGCAGACCCATTCACTAAGGCTTTACCACTGCAACTGTTCGATCGCCACCTTGATTATATGGGATTAAAATATAAAGATGATTGACTTTAGTGCAAGTGGGAGATTGAAAGGAATATGCCCTCAAGCCAATCAAATTTTATTTATTTATTTGGGCTATTTTTTTTTTTATCTTCCAAACTCATGTAATGACATTTTTAAATAAATAAAGGTTTTTTCATCACATGCAGTATCTTATTATTTATTTAAGATTATGATGAACCCCATAAATTAAGGCTATGGTTTTAGGATTATGATGAGATCATACTAGTGAGACCTAAAATCTTAAAATCCTAATTTAAATCATTCCTAGTCAATGGGACATTGAGTTGGGGATCAATATTTTTTGGTAAGACTAGCACATCCTTTGTATGCTCGATTGAGAGGATGATTGATCTCACAATTACTTGTGTATGACACTAATACAAGAATGTGGGTGCTCATTAGAGAATGAGTTCACTGAATTGATCCAAATCGAGAATATCTAATGGAGTCTTATCTACATGTCAAAAGATGGCTCTCATAGTGGAATTATGCATGTAATCCTTTGATCTGAAACTACCATAGAACCTTATATATATAAATCCATATTTTGGTTCATACTCATTCATGACTCAGTTATGTATGGGTTGATCTAGATATGGTGAATTATATATGAAGGTTGTGAGTAGGTTAACATGGAATCGATCATTCTTGGTAATAGGAAATTGCATCCTACCTGCTTCAAACAAATGATGATCATTCCTGGTAAAAGGAAATTGCATCCTACCTGCTTCAAACAAATGATGATTCAGGAAGACTTTGATCAAAGCATGATAAAAATTAAAAATAATTTCTAAATATTTTATTAAATAAATCATCATCATAAGATTGAAAGAGAAATGAATATAATATTGGGATTGACATTTTTCCATACCCAGAGTCATATTCAGGATGCAGGGAGATCGAAGGATCTAGTTGCATGGTAATTTTCACTGAAGAATATTTTTGGTATTTTCATCAAAATTTTACATCTTTCAAAAAGTCACGATACGTTGCTAGACATCAATCATGTCTTGTGGGTTCGATAAAATTAAAATTTTAATTTGTTCATTAAATTAGAAAGTGTTCTAATTAAGTCAAATTGGCTAGGCTAGTTTTGACCTAAATCGGTTTGGTTGAGTTCTAACCAAATTAGGTCAAATCATACCCAGACCTACTGCTGGTTAGATATGGAACCCAATGGATCACACACAAAGGAAATCGATTAAGTATCTAATTGGATTAGATCATGTTTGCAAGATGAACATGCTAGCACATGTTGCAAACCCTAGCACCTAGATTCGAATTGGATTCAAATCAGCTTCTGATTTAAGCTAATTAAGGATCAATTTGAGCCAAATTGAGTTTGGTCTTGAATTGGATTAACCTAAATTGATTGGGCTTCAGATGGGGCATCGCATACTAGAATCTCACATGCTAGAGAGTCTCTCTCTTGCGCATGGGAAGTCTTTCATGCACAAAGAGTCTTTAGCACATGGGATTAAGTTGGCACATACCTTCTTTAACTTTTCCTATTTTTCATATCGCCTAAATTTTTTATATGGGTGTGGACATCAGATATGCAGCGCAAAAGAGTCCTTCTGTAGGTAAAAAAGCTCTGTTATCATTTTAATTTTTGTCACCCAGGACTCTTTGTCACCCAAGACTCCTTGCCGCCCTAGACTCCTTGTCGCCCTCTCTTCCTTGGCGCCTCTTAGACTAAGTCAAAGTCCTTTGGGACTTTGACTATTCAAAGATTATCTCCATGCCATTTTGCTGAATGGGCATCCCATTTTAAAGCCATTGGATGGCCTTCTTATCTGATCTAATGGTTGAAAATGATGGCACCAAGAATAAAAGCCCGCGACTCTTCATAAATAACTTATGTAGAATTAGTCCGAGAGTCCTTCTGCTTTAAGGCACCTCTTGGACTAAGTCTACATGTCGTTATTATTTGACGAGCCATGAGATTGACTGAAGGGATATGAGATAATATTTTGAAAGGGTGTGAGAAAATGTGTTGGCACCCTTACGTACATTATAAATAAGGGTGCGTACCATGAGTCCGAAGGATTGTGAAAAATTATCTTTCTTTCTGACAAGAGTTTCCTCTTTGTCCAATTTTCTTTCTTTCCTTCTCTTATCCAGACCTTGTCCTTATAAGAACAAGAAGTCATCTTAAGATTAAGAGATTAGGAAGAAAAATTAAGAAGACAAGGATAAAGAAAGATAGATAAGGAGAGGCAAGGAAGGTGACATAAAGGCTAAGGAAGGTCTTGCCTATTTAATTAAAGTTCTTATTATTAGAATTTTAATTATATATAAACCAAAGCTACTGATGTCTTGATCAAGTCTTCATGTGGATCAATGTTGGAGGATGAACACGTGGGCACCTAGTTGAACCCCTAACGGTCTGCTGCCGGCAATTAGGAATAATTTAGGATTTAACGATAAGAGGTATGTTCTAATACTTTCTTTTATATTACAAATGCATGTTATATGATTTAATTGCTAATAAGATGGTCCTAGGGCTTGGGTTTGGTTTATATGATTTCATAATTTTACTTTGAAATTCGTGCTTCCACCCTATACACCATTCCTAACAAAAATATCTCATCATAGTCAATACCATAATGCTGACGATATCCCTTAGCAACCAAATAGACTTTATAGGTCTCCACCTTTCCATCTGTGCCTCATTTCCTTTTGAAAATCCACTTACACCCAACGGATTTTACACCTTCAGGTGGATCAACTAGTGTCCATACACTGTTGACCTTCATGGACTCCATTTCGGACTTCATGGCTTTCAGCCACTTATCGAAGTCGGACCTCTGCATGGCATCCATGTAGGTGATTGAATCCTCATCATTCTCATCGAGTTCGACAGGGTCATCATTCCGAACCAAAAAATCATAGTATCTATTCAGTTGATGTGGTACTCTACCAGATCTTCTTTGTGCCATTTTAATAGGCTCTGAATTTGATCTTATCAAATCTAGTTCTGTAGGTTCACTAGAATGTGTCAGTTCTTCCACCTATCGAACTTCATTAAGTTCAACATTAGACGCAACTGTTCCTTCACTAAGAAACTTCTTTTTCAAAAAGACTGCTCTATTGCTGACGAACACCTTTTGTTCTTCAGCAACGTAGAAGTAATAACCCCTAGTTTTCTTGGAATATCCTATGAATAGGCATTTATCGGACCTAGATCCAAGCTTTTTCGGCTACAAACATTTAACATAAGCTGGACATCCTCAAACCCTAAAGTGAGAGAGTGTCGGCTTACAGCCAGTCCATATCTCATATGGAGTTTTTGCAATAGACTTGCTCGAAACATTATTCAAAATAAAATAGGCAGTTTCTAGTGCATAACCCTACAATGAAATTGGCAAACTTGTAAACCCCATCATGAACTGAATCATATCCAACAGGACTCGATTCCTCCTTTCAGAAATACCATTATGCTGTGGTGTTCTAAGAGGTGTCCATTATGAGAGAATCCCATTCTCTCCTAGATATATCAAAAATTCATTGAAAAGATATTAACCTCCTCGATCAGATCAAAGAATTTTAATACTCTTCCCAAGTTATTTTTCTCCCTCATTTTGATATCGTTTGAACATTTCAAACGAATCGGATTTACTCTTCATAAGATAGACTTACCCATACCTAGATAGGTCATCAGTAAATGTAATGAAGTAGTAAAACCCACCTCTAGCATATGTGTTCATAGGTCCACATACATCAATATGTACTAGACCTAGAAGCTCAGTGACCCACTTATCCTTTCCTATAAAAAGTGATTTGGTCATCTTACCAAGAAGACAGGACTCACAGGTATTCAATAATTCACAATCATCAATATCAAGGATATGCTCTTTGACTAACCTATTAATCCTATCCTTGTTTATATGATCGAGCCTATAGTGCCAAAGATAAGCATTAGTGACATTATCTAGTTTTGGTCATTTATTCAATGTGTACATTACACTAATAGGCTATGATAAAATATAAATATTATTTCTTAATTATTCTTGCATTATTATGACATCATTCATAATGATATCGCAATAATATTTCTTTATTGATAAACTATAACCATCTTGGGCTAAAAGCACAACGAATATTATGTTCATCATAAAAGATAGACAATAGTGACAGTCACTTAAAATGATACTATTATTTTTGAGAAATAGTTCAAGAGTTCTCAATGCTAGGACTGAAACTTAACTTTCATCCTCTACATTGAGAAATCTATCACCATTCTCAAATTTTCTATCAATTTGAAGTCCATGCAAAGAATTGCATATATGAATCGGACTCTCGGTATCTAATACCCAGGTAGATATATCACATACCGAGAAATTGCAAGGTGTTATCATATAACAGCCTTGACCAGCAACAACTTGCTGATTTCTACTATTTAGGCTATTTGGATCAAGAGGATCATTCCTCTCTGGGTCTGCCTAATTAGGGTCAACACTAGACTCCTTGTTCTTAGGCCATAAACACTTGCCACTGTCCAACAGTGAATGGAGCAGACTAACTCTAACCATTCTAATTATCTGAAAGAAAAATATGAAATCTTATTAGTACTTAAATTAATTAATTCTAAAGACTTGGACTTTAGTCTAAAGATTCTTCCATTATTTTTAATGAATTGGTAGCCTCTACCTTCAATTCGAGGAATTATACTAACTCCTTCGTGGGTATTGGAATCCACATAGACTACATATGGGTTTGAGGAAAGCTCTGGCTAACCCATATGCATCTACAGGTAGGTTCACAACCAACTATTTCTTCAAATAATTTTTAGTATTTAGGTTTTGCCCCAGATGCCAAATCAGTAGGCAATGGCCTCCACTAAAAAGGTCTGGTTAGGTCCAACCATTAACATGATTGACTTCGGTGCGTCAAACCAATGATAACCAGGCCTAAGGAAAGCTCTGGCTAACCTAATCAACATTAAGAGAGTGCGACCTAATCATCATATGATTGATAGCCATTCCAATATCTAGATGAACACCAGGTGTAGGGCACCTCCAATGTCTACCCAGAAGATTGGACTCATTACTATTCACCTTAATGGGAGGCTATAACTCAGTTATCCCCATAACTTAGTAATTTTAAGAATCTAATAATTTAGAGGATTTAGGTTACATGTTATTTTAGATAGAAAGGATACGAACCAATTTCTCCCACTAACTTCACCAAGTCAAACCCTCCCACTGACTTCAACAAGTCAATAGGTCAGGGCTAGGATCAATTTAAGTCCATGGGCACCTAATTCAGTCTTACTAATTGAAATTAGTCAAACGGATTCCTAGTGGCATGGGTTAGTCCGAATCACCAAGTGATCTAATCAAATTTCAATCGACCATGTCGGTCAGATAAGTGAGATTAGTGGAGGGATATGCCATTAACTCATCAAAGATCGAATCAGTGCGAGTAGCTTTCAATTAAAAATTACTGGTCTAGATTGCCAAACTTACCTTAGACACCAACCGATTAATTAGGTTTAATCTGATCAACCTAGTAGGTTCGGGATTAACCGCGTAGCCATGAATCAAGTCCATCTTAGTCTAGTTAAAGACATGGACTTATCCAACTACAACTATTGGAGTTGATTCTAGAGTATCCTTGACCTAATCTAATTCAACACTTGATTAGATTTGATTAATTACTCTAGATTAATTCATTCTTTAACTAACCTTAGGTCGAACCCAATTAATGGATCTAATTCATCTAATCCTTTAATCCACAGTCTTATGATTTTGTCTTAGGATCTTAATTCATAATTCTAGATCCTATAAATAATACTTAATTCTTTTAATTAAGTTTTTGGACTGATAGATCAGGGTTCAGCATTTCAAAAATAGTTTTTAAATTTTGAAAGATTTTTATTTTCTATTTTCCAAATGGGTCGACTCATTTTAGAAATAGGTCGGCTCATTTCTCAAATAGCAACCAATTGCTAGTTTTAAATAGAAAACAAAATATGATGAAAATTAAACTATGAATCAACTTTTTAGATTTAATCTAAAATATATTCATATTTAATTTTTTAATTAAAATAATTTTAATCATTAAAATTCTTTCACTATTCATCTTAATGAATGAGTTCACGGTGGCACCCCTATCGTCATAAGGGATCCCCAATGAATGGAAGGACATGGCCTTTAAACCATACTTGTCCCTTATGATCGGATGGATTGATGGCTCATTCATTCTTGATTACTAAGTTATCTAGATTAAGCACATCAAATATACTAACATTTAATTTCTAATTACAAATTAGACATGTCAAGCAATTTTGTTGCTCTGATACCATTGTAGAAAATCGAGCAGGGTTTTTAGCATGCATTTTCAAAATATTTTTAAAATTAAAGTAGCAAAAACTAAAATTAATCAAATATTAATCTACTATATGTATTGATTTAATCTATTTAAATTCTACTCAGGATCTAGACATGCTAATATATAATTTAAAATTTAAATATGATAAATCAATAAATCAAATCTACTGATCGATACGAGTTCAGAACTCGATACCTGTGCCCAAATAGCTGATCATTATAATCTAAATTCATTGGATAATGCTCTGCTATTACACCATAGCCACACATATGTTCAATCTCTATGGTTGGTCCACACGGAGCTCCTGATCCCGATCAGCCCCACTGGAGTGCTAGCTCCTTATCAGGGCCTTTAATGGCTGATCGCAATCGATCCAATCGATTGCCTTCTTTTTTATCTTCTAGATACTCTACAAAATTAAAACATGTGCTTCGAAGGATGATGAAGTTGTGTTTCAAATTTGGGGGTGATCCGATACTCACAACACTCGATCTCTCCATCCGAACCCAGATTTCCAAGTCTTGGGTTTCACATGGCTCAAAAACCCTGATGCACTGAAAACCCTCTCATGTCCTCTCTGTGTGGAGTTTTCTATGAAACAAGATTTTATGAAAAGATAACTTTCAAATCTATAAATTCTATTTAGATCATATCTAAAAATTGGGTGTCCTTAGATATGAAAATCAGAAGAGAATAGAGGCATGAAGGAAAAATAAAGTGGCATAGGATTCTGCTCACCTTTACTCTAGGATTTTTTTTGCCCAAAACTAATGCCTAATCACTTTCAAATTTTTACCACTAAAACATTTCACAAAAAATTTTATAATTTATTGATTGAAAAATAAGTAGAAATTCCATGTAAAGTGGATAGGTTAAGATTGGTTGAACAAGTTTCAACCAACTTCTAGTATTTGAATTCAAATGGGGTCTTATCTATTTCCAACGCCTCATCCAAAAGGTTGATGAGCAGAAGGACTCTCCTTCTGCTTGCCCTCTATCAAAAATTGCCAAAAAAATGTGCAACAAAATGTTTAGGTAGGCATGGAGAATAGATAAGTAAGAGATTAGATTTTTCAAATTTCAAACCAACCAAGTTGAATTCAAAATTTAACTTAGTTTGAATTGGTCCAACCCTTGGACCAAATCAAAGGCAGAAGAGAGAAAGGGTGCACATTCATCTCTATGTGCAAAATCTCACACAAAAATTATAGGAGGACGTGGGTCAAGATGGAAAAATCAAATATGGTGGGCGCTAGGGAGAATTTAAATTCAAATCTCATTTGACTTAGTCCTAATTGGTTTCAACCAAACTAATTAATTTAAACCAATTAGACCAAGTTTAATCCAACTAAATTAGGCTTAATTTAAATCGATAAAATTTTAATTAAATTAAAAATTAATTAGGTACAGGTCCTGATCAAATTAGGTTCGAATCTTCCATAGCGATTAGGTCATCTCATGACCTGATCGGGACAAATCCAATCAAATCAAATCAATTGGACTTGATCAAATCCTCATCGCTCAATCTTGAGCTAATCAGCAATCAAATTGCTAATTAATCTTTCAAAAATATTAGAGTTCCAATCGGTTGGATTATCGGACATCAGAGTTCCATCGACATAAAACTCCTGAAGAGTCCCAATCTAGTGGGACTCTTGAACCCAGTGTCCTAAATGAATAGAACTCATGATCATAGAGTTTTAGACCAGTGAAACTCTTGATCAAAGAGTCTCAAATGAGTAGGACTCAGAGTCTCAATCCACTAGGACTCTTGGTTATAGTGTCTCAGTCCAGTGGGACTCTGGACCATAGAGTTTTAGATCATAGGACTCTCGAACAAAGAGTCCTAGATATGAAGGACTTAGAGTCCCAGACCAGTGAAACTCTTGATCATAGAGTTTCAGTCTAGTGAGACTCTTGACCACAAAGTCTTAGATCTTTAAGACTCAATATTAGCCATTAGATCAGATAGAAATTTCTATTGTGTGTGACCTCATAGGTTCGAATCCTAAGCTGGTAGCACAAAAACTAATTTTCTGTACCAATCGATGTGACCATCTAGCAATGGTACCTGACGTTCGGATAGGTTGAATAATTGCAACATAACATTGATGAACCTGTGGCATATGGTTATCGTATAATTCATCCCCTTGACCTCAATGCTCAAAAGATGATCTAGGATTTATTGTTAATCCTAAAATTCATCCATAGTGTATTTTAAAACTCAGTGTCCATCACATGGACCATCCCGATCGAGGGTTTGCTAAATTGAAATATAGTGATGCACTTGCTCCAACACATGGAGGGGTCAATCCCATCTTGACTCACATACCGACAAGCCAAGTACTTCACTACACCTAGTAGCCTTCCATCACTGAATTAGAAATTCAGATAGTCCGATACCTAAGTACAGTGAGTTTCTTGCAAGTCACCATGGTAATCTCAGGTCTAAAGGACACTTATACCCATATCCTTCACGAGCAACTCTTGATAGTAGAGAGCTCCATAGTTGGATCATGTTCAATAAAATGTATCCCTACACTTCACCTGCATGCCATAATAATATCTCCATACTTCTTGATTAAGAGGACAATCAATACTTATGGCATACAACGACCTATACTCAATATATTATCGTCCTAGATAATAATGAATCATTTGATCGCAAACATGTTTGAGGACTAAATGACAAATCCTCCTTTGTTGAGTTTAAATAGTTTTAAAGACTTCATCACAGAAGAGTTCATTACAGAAAGATGCACAAAATGATGAAAAGATCAAAATAATAATTTTATTTATTAATAATTCAAGTATAATTACATTTAGCTCAACCATCTACAACATAGATGATTGGCTTGAGGATACAATTCTCAATAATTAGAAATTAAATGTTAGTATATTTGATATGCTTAATCCAGATAACTTAGTAATCAAGAATGAATGAGCTACCAAGCCATCCGATCATAAGGGATAAGTATGATTTAAAGGCCATGTCCTCCCATTCAGTGGGGATCCCTTATGGCGGTAGGGGTGCCATCATGAACTCATTTATTAAGATGAACAGTGAAAGAATTTTAATGATTGAAATTATTTTAATTAAAAAATTAAATATGAACGTATTTTAGATTAAATCTAAAAGGTTGATTCATAGTTTAATTTTCATCATATTTTATTTTCTGTTTAAAACTAGCAATAGATTGCTGTTTGAGAAATGAGCCGACCCATTTCTGAAATGAGTCGACCCATTTAGAAAATAGAAAATAAAAATCTTTCAAAATTTAAAAACTATTTTTGAAATGCTAAACCCTGACCCATCAGCCCAAAAACTTAATTAAAAGAATCAAGTATTGTTCATAGGATCTAGAATTATGAATTAAGATCCTAAGACAAAATCATAAGACTATGGATTAAAGGGTTAGATGAATTAGATCTATTAATTGGATTAGACCTAAGGTTAGTTAAAGAATGGATTAATCTAGAGTAATTGATTAAATCTAACCAAGTGTTGAATTAGATTAGATCAAGAATACTATAGAATCAACTCCAATAGTTGTAGTTGGACAAGTCCATGTCTTTAACTACACTAAGATGGACTTGATTCATGACTATGCGGTTAAGTCCAAAATTACTAGATTGATCAGATTAAACCTAATTAATTGGTTGGTATCTAAGGTAAGTTTGGTAGTCTAGATCAGTGGTTTTTAATTGGGAGCTACTCGCACTGATTCGATCTTTGATGAGTTAATGACATATCCCTTCCACTGATCTCACTTACCTGGCCGACATGGTCGATTGAAATTTGATTAGATCACTTGGTGATTCAGACTGACCCATGTCATTAGGAATTAGTTTGACTGATTTCAATCAGTAAGACTAAGGTGCCCATGGATCTAAATTGATCCTAGTCCTAACCTATTGACTTGATGAAGTCAGTGGGAGGACTTGACTTGGTGAAGTCAGTAGGAAAAATTTGGTCTGTATCCTTTCTATCCTTAAATCACATATAAACTAAATCCTCTAAATTATTAGATCCTTAAAATGACTAAGTTATGGGGATAACCGACTCATAGCCTCCCATTAAGATGAATAATAATAAGTCCAATTTTTTTGGGTGAACATTGGAGGTGCCTTACACCTGGTGTTTATTTGGATATTGAAATTACTATACATCATATAATGATTAGGTCGCACTCTCTTAATGGTGATCGGGTTAGCCAGAGCTTTCTTCGAGCCTAGTTATCATTGATTTGATGCGTCGAAGTTAATCATGTTAATGGTTGGACCTAACCAAACCTTTTCAGTGGAGGTCATAGCCTACTAATTTTGCATCTAGGGTAAAACCTAAATACTAAAAATTATTTAGAAAAATAATTGATTATGAACCTACCTATAGATGTACATGGATTAGCTAGAGCTTTCCTCAGGCCCATATGTAGTCTATGTGGATTCTAATACCCACTAAGGAGTTAGTGTAATTCCTCGAATTGGAGATAGAGGCTACCAATTCATTAAAAATAGTGGAAGAACCTTTAGACTAAAGTCCAAGTCTTTAGGATTAATTAATTTAAGTACTAATAAGATTTCATATTTTTCTTTCAGATAATTAAAATGGCTAGAGTTAGTCCGCTCCATTCACTGTTGGACAGTGGCAAGTGTTTAGGATCTAAGAACATGGAGTCTAGTGTTGACCCTAATAAGGCAGACCCAAAGAAAAATTATCCTCTTAACCCAAATAGGCTGAATAGAAAAAATCAATAAGTAGTTGCTGGTCAAGGCTGTTATATGATAACACCTTGTAATTTCTCCATATATGATACATCTACCTAGGTATTAGATACCAAGAGTCTGATTCATATATGCAATTCATTGCATGGACTTCAAATTGGCAGAAAATTTGAGAATGGTGATAGATTTCTTAATGCTCGGGATGGAAGTCAAGTTCCAATCCTAGCATTAGAAACTCTTAAACTATTTTTCAAAAATAATAGAATCATTTTAAGTGAGTGTCACTATTGTCCATCTTTTATAATAAACATAATATCCATTGGGCTTTTGGCCCAAGATGGTTATAGTTTATCAATAAAGAGATATTATTACGATATTATTATGAATGATGTCATAATAATGCAAGGATAATTAAGAAATGACATTTATATTTTATCACAGTCTATTAGTGTAATGTACACATCGAATAAACGATCAAAACTAGATAATGTCACTAATGCTTATCTTTGGCACTGTAGGTGTCAAGGAGCATATCTTTGACATTGATAATTGTGAATCATTGAATATCTGTGAGTCCTATCTTCTTGGTAAGATGACCAAATCACCTTTTACTGGAAAGAGTGAGCAGTCCACTAAGCTTCTAGATCTAGTACATACTGATGTATGTAGACCTATGAACACATGTGCTAGAGGTGGGTTTTACTACTTCATTACATTTACTAATGACCTATCTAGGTATGGGTACGTCTATCTTATGAAGAGTAAATCTGATTTGTTTGAAATGTTCAAACGATATCGAAATGAGGTAGAAAAATAACTTGAAAAGAGTATTAAAATTCTTCGATCTGATCGAGGAGGTGAATATCTTTCCAACGAGTTTTTGACATATCTAGGAGAGAATGAGATTCTCTCATAATGGACCCCTCCTGGAATACCACAGCATAATGGTATATCTGAAAGGAAGAATTGAATCCTGTTGGACATGGTTCGATCCATGATAGGATTTACAAGTCTGCCAATTTTATTTTAGAGTTACGCACTAGAAACTGCCTATTTTATTTTGAATAATGTTTCGAGCAAGTCTATTGCAAAGACTCTATATGAGATATGGACTGGCCGTAAGCCGACACTCTCTCACTTTAGGGTTTGAGAATGTCCAGCTTATATTAAATGTTTGTAGCCAAAAAAGTGTGGATCTAGGTTTGATAAATGCCTGTTCATAGGGTATCCCAAGAAAACTAGAGATTATTACTTCTACCTTATTGAAGAATAAAAGGTGTTCGTTAGCAATAGAGTAGTCTTTTTGAAAAAGAAGTTTCTTAGTGAAGGAACAGTTGCCTCTAATGTTGAACTTAATGAAGTTCGATAGGTGGAAGAACCGACACATTCTAGTGAACCTATAGAACTAGATTTGATAAGATCAAATCCAGAGCCTATTGAAATGGCACCAAGAAGATTCGGTAGAGTACCCTATCAACCAAATAGATACTATGATTTTTTGGTCTGGAATGGTGACCCTATTGAACTCAATGAGAACGACGAGGATCCAATCACCTACATGGATGCCATATAGAGGTTCGACTCCAATAAGTGGCTGGAAGCCATGAAGTCCAAAATGAAATTCATGAAGGTCAATAGTATAATGGACACTAGTTGATCCACCTGATGGGATAAAATCTATTAGGTGTAAGTGGATTTTCAAAAGGAAACGAGACGTAGATAGAAAGATGGAGACCTGTAAAGCCTATCTGATTGCCAAGGAATACCGTTAGTGTTATAGTATTGACTATGATGAGACATTTTCTCCAATGAAAATGCTCAAATCTATTCGGATCATGCTTGCGATAGCAGCATACCTAGACTATGAGATCTGGTAAATGGATGTGAAAATAGCTTTTCTAAATGGAGAGTTAGATGAAGAGGTATATATAATACAGCCTGATGGTTTCACATCCACAAATGAGTCTAAGGTGTGCAGGCTTCAAAGATCCATCTATGGATTGAAGCAGGCATCGCGGAGTTGGAATATGCATTTTGATAAAGTAATTAAAACGTATGGATTCATTAAGAATGGGGAAGAACCCTACATGTATAAATGGGCCAACGGTTCTATTATTGTATTCCTTATACTATATGTTGATGACATTCTTTTAATAAAAAATGACATTCCTGCATTACAGGGAATAAATGTTTGGCTGTCATCTCAATTCTCCATGAAGGACTTGGGAGAAGCTTCCTACATCCTAGGGATGAAGATCTATAAGGATAGATCTAAAAGATTGCTAGAATTATCCTAGTTCATGTACATTGATACCGTGCTGAAGAGGTTCAGCATGGAGAATTCTAAGAAGGGCTATCTTTCGATAGGCCATGAAATTTTGCTCTCAAAAAGGGATTGTCTAACAACTCCTCAAGAGAGAGAGAGCATACGAGTAGAATACCATATGCTTCGATAATGGGTTCTATTATGTATGCCATGATGTGTATGAGACCAGACGTGGCATACTCACTAGGGATAGTGAGTAGATACCAGTCTGACCTAGGTGAGAATCACTAGAAGGTTATGAAGACAATCCGAAAGTATTTAAAAAATACTAAGGACCAATGGCTCATCTATGGAGATACTGACTTAAAACTTATGGGATATACTAATTTCAGTTTTCAGTCAGATCACGATGATAGCAAAAGTGTGTCAGGTTTTGTGTTTACCCTAAATGGTGGTTTGGTCTGCTAGAAGAGTTTCAAGTAGCACATTGTAGCTGATTCTATGTGCGAGGTAGAGTATGTCACGGCATCTGATACTACAAAGAAAGCTGTGTGGCTGCGGAAGTTCATTGATGAGCTGGGAGTGGCACCCTTCTTGAATGGTATGATTCTGCTATACTGTGACAGCACTGGAGCCATAGCTCAAGCGAAGGAGCTGAAGGCACATCAGCGCACCAAACATATTCTGTGTCGCTACCATCTTATACGAGAAATCATGGAGCGAGGTGATGTCAAGCTTCAGAAGATTGATAGAAAGGAGAATATGGCCGACCACTTTACTAAAGCTCTAGGAGTAAAAGAGTTCGATAATCACAAATGGAAGATGGATATTCGATACTGTTCTGAGTGGCTTTAGTCTAAGTGAGAGTTGTTGAAAATTATTTCCTAAAGCTAATCATATAGGTTGTAGATGATTGAGCTAAATGTAATCATACTTGAATTATTACTAAATAAAATTATTATTTTGATCTTTTCATCACTTTGTGCATTTTTCTATAATGAACTCTTTTATGATGAAGTCCTTAGGGCTATTTAGACTTAACAAAGGAGGTTTTGTTGTTTAGTCCTTAAATTAGTTCGCGACCAAATTATACGCTGTTAGTTAGGATGACAATGTATCGAGTGTAGGTCGTTGTATGCCATAAGTGTTGGTTGTCCTCTTAACCAAGAAGTATGGAGATACTGTTATGACATGCAGGTGAAGTGTAGGGGTACATTTCACTAAATGTGATCCAATTGTAGAGCACTCTACTATCAAGAGTTGCTCACGAAGGATATGAGTATAAGTATCCCTTAGACCTAAGACCACCACGGTGGCTTGCAAGCAACTCACTGTACTTACATACTGGACTATCTGAATTTCTAATTCAGTGATGAAAGGCTATTGGGTGCAGTCAAGTACTTATGAAGTCGGTGTGTGGATCAAGATAGAATTGATCCCTTCAAGTGTTGGAGCAAGTGCATCATTGTATTTCAATTTAGCAAACCCTCGATCGGGGGTGGTCCATGTGATGGATACTAAATTTTGAAATACAATATGGATGAATTTTTAGGGTTGGCAGTAAACCCTAGATCAAACTTTGAGCATCGAGGTCAAGAGGATGAATTATACAATAACCATATGCCATAGGTTCATTATTATTGCATTATAATTTTTTGATCTATCCGGACGTTGGGTACCATTGCTAGATGGTCACATCGATTGGTACAGAAAATCAGCTCTTATGTTATCGGCTTAGGAATCGAACCTATGGGATCACACACATAAGGATTTCCTACCTGATCTGATAGCTGATCATGAGTCCTGATGACCTAGGACTCTGTGGTCAAGAGTTTCACTGGACTGAGACTCTGTGACCAAAAGTTCCACTAGACTAGAACTCAAAGTCCTACTTGTCTAAGACTCTCTAATCAAGAGTTTCACTGGACTGGGACTCTATGGCCAGGAGTTTCACTAGACTAAGACTCTACCTTTATGGGTCCCACTAAATTGGGATTCAAAATTCTACTTGTTTAAAACTCTCTAATCAAGAGTCCTACTAGTCTAGAACTCTATGATCGTGAGTTCCATTCATTTGGGATACTGGATTCAAGAGTCCCACTGGTTTGGAACTCTCCAGGAGTTTTATGTTGATGGGACTCTATTATCCAGACATCCATCTGATTGAAACTCTAATATTTTCAAAGGTTTAATCAGTAATTTGATTGTTGATTAGCTTAATTTAATTGAGCAATAAGGATTTGATCAAATCTGATCGAATTGGATTTGATTGGGTTTGATCCGATAAGATCATGAGATAATCTAATCGCTATGAAAGATTCGATCCTGATTTGATCAGAACTTGGATTTAATTAATTTTTAATTTGATTAGAATTTTATTACATTAGGTTAAGCATAATTTGGTTGGATTTGATCTAATTTAATTTGGTCTAGAATTATTGGTTTGGTTTAAACCAATTAAGACAAATTCAAAGTTTGAATTTAAACTTTCTCCCTACGCCACCTTGCTTTGACTTTTCCACTCTTGTCTCATGCCCCAAATTTTTTACATAAGTTTTTCTCTTGCAAAAGAAGGTTTCTGTGCCCCTCCTCTCATCTACTTTTGACCTGGTCCAAGCGTTGGACCAGTTCAAATAAACTTGAATTTTGAATTTAAGTTTTGGTTAGTTGGTTGAAACTTCCTGTTCTTATCCTCTCCATGCATCAAACTCATTTCTCATGCACACATTTATGCATTTCTAATAAAGGCATGTAGAAGGAGAGTCCTTCTGCATGTCAAACACTCTGGTTTAGCATTGGGAAGAGATAATCTCTATACCTGAATTTTGAATTCAAGTGTTTAGTTGAAACCATCTAACCTCTTTCTCCCTTATCCAAACCTACATGCAAATCACACTGTTAGTGCACATTTAAAATTTTTTTTCATGTGGGCATGCATGGGTTTACATGAAAGAAGGCTAAGGGGCATGAGAGGATTTCTTAGAGAGAGAAAATTAGAGTGGGGTGCATCCATCTCGGGTGAAAAAGTCAAACCAGGATTCTTGCGCTTAAAATCTTTACATGACACTTCTTTTACTTTCTAATATTTGGTCGCCCATCTAATAGGCATTTTTAGAGAGGTGTATGATAGAGGGAGAGTCTCTTGATCTATGAAAAATTGTTTCATGAAAAAATTCCAAAGAGAGAGGGCGTGAGAGGATTTTCGGTAATCAAGATTTTTGGTGAGTGCAAAACCCTAGAATTGGGTCTCTGGGTTCAGGTGGAGAGATTGAGCGCTGTGAGTATCCGATCATCACCAAGCTTCAGATACCGACTCATCATCCTCCATACTCAGTATTCTAATTTTTTGGAGTGTCTAGGAGATCAGAAAGAAGATGATCGATTAGATTGATCGGGATCAGCCATCAAAGGCCCAAACGAGGAGCTAGCACTCCAATGGAGTTGGTCGGGACTAGGAGCTTCGTATGGATCAACCATATAGGCTGGATGAGTGTGCGGCTATAGCATGATACTACAGCTTATTTTGGTAGATTTAAATTGTAGAGATCAGCTATCCGTGCACAGGTATCAAGTTCTGAACTCGTATCGATCGGTAGATTTGATTTGCTGATCAATCACATTTAAATTTTAAATTATATATTAGCATGTCTAGATCTTGAATAGGGTTTATTTGATTAGATCAATGCATGCAGTAGATTAATTTTAGATTTTAATCTAATTCTTTTGCTACTATATAATTCAAAAATATTTTGAAAATACATGCTTTTGTCTTGCTTGATTTTCTTCAGTATTTACATTAATGGTGACTTGATTGTAGAGATCATTTACCCATGCAAGATAATGTATTTTGAGCACGTAGTATAGTAAAAATATTTTACTATTCATTATTCTTATTTTTAGATTTAATTACATGCATATATATTTCATATTAGATCATGGTATTATAGAGTTTGTAGATCAGATCTATAGCTTTTTAAAATTAATTAGATTAATTATTATTTTTGATATAATTATTTTTCAAAAAAGTTTCAAAAGTAGAGCTAGAAATTCTGCATGCTTTCCATCAATGGTATTAGAGCATCCAGGTTATTTAATATGATCTATATACATATTTAGATTATTTTTTAGATTAGATCTAAATAATAATCTAATTTTTTAGATCTAAAAGTAAAATAACATGATTGCATGGACCGTAGGTTATCCTGTAGTAGGGTTTACCCCTATAGTGTAGGTTATCCTGGTATGTGCTGATCTAGATCATTAAATCATAAAATTTTAGATCTGATCTAATAATTTTTATAATTTGATTGTAAAATTTTGATCTAATTTTTAATCATGAATAAAAGTTTAGATTAGATCTAATTTGATTTATGATTTTTTATGTATTATACATTGATCTAAATTGAACCTACAACTAGTACTATTTATGAAATGAGCCGATCTAATTTTTAAAATAAGTTAACCCATTTGGTGAACAGTGCTAAGTTTTTTTGAATCTTTCAAAATTTTAAAAAATAATTTTGAAATGCCGAACCCCAACCCTCAGTCCAAAAACTTAATTAAAAATTAAGTATATTGAATTAGTATCTAAAATTATGAATTAAAAATCCTAAGTCATTAATCATAAAATATGGATTATTGGGTTAGATTGATTAGGTCTATTAATTGGGTTAGACCTAAGGTTAGTTAAAGAATGGACTAATTTAGAGTAATTGATTAAATCTAACTAAATGTTGATTTAATTAGGTCAAGGACTCTTTAGACTCAATTACAATAGTTGTAGTTGGTCAAGTCCATGCTTTTAATGACGACCAAATGGACTTAATTCATGGCTACGCGGTCGAACCCAAAATTGCTAGGTTGGTCAAATTGAAACTAGTGAACCGAATGATATCTAAGGTAAGTCTGACAGTCCAGACTAGTAGTTTTTAATTGGAAGCTACTCGCACTGATTTGATCTTTGATGAGTTAATGGCATATTTTTTCCACTGATCTCACTTACCTGACCATCTGATGAGTTAGATTTTGATTAGATCACTTGGTGATTTGGGCTCACCCATGTCAATTAGGTAAATCAGTGTGATTGATTTAGGTGCTCCTAATGTTGGCTTGAATTAGCTCCTTTTTAGTCTGACTTGGTGAAGTTAGTGGGAGAATCAAAATTGGCTGGTCAATTTTCTTTAAAAAATGAGTTAACCAAATTCTCTAAAATTATTAGGTCCTTAAAAATAAAATAGTTATAATGATAACTAGGTCATAGCCTTCCATTAAGTTGAGTGACAATGAGTCTATTAGTTTAATAATCATTGGAGGCCCAAAGGCCTGGTGCTTATTAACTGATGAAATTATTATTCATAATATGATAATTTGGTCATATCTTTCTAATGGTGGTCTGGTTGGCTCACCAAAGTCAGGCCTGATTATTCATTGGTCAGATACATCAGATATAGTCATGTTAATGGTTGGATCTGATCAGATCTTTTCATTGGAGGCCAAAGCCTACTGATTAGATTTCTAGGATAAAAATTAATATTACTAGAAGTTGTTTGGGGAAATAATTGATTGTGAACCTACCCATAGATGCACATGGGTTGACCAACCAAAGTTTGGCTCGTGTGTAGTCTGTATGGATTCTAATACCCACTAAAAAATTAAACTAATTTCTTGAATTAGAAGTAGAGGCTACCAGTTCGTATAAAATAGTAGGAGGACCTTTAGACTAAAGTCCAAGCCTTTAGGATTAATAATTCATATACTAATTAGGTTTGATTTTTCTTAATATAGATATGGCTACTATCTTGTCACTTCAATCGTTGTTAGACAATGATAAATTAATGAGATCCAACTTCGATAGCTAGTATCGAAAGTTGAAAATCATCCTAGAGCATAAGCGAATCTTATATGTATTGACTGATCTGGCATCTGAGGAGCCAACTTTGAATGCTAGAGGAGCGGTCCGAGATACTTATTAGAAGTGGCTCAATGACAGCACTACCATTTGATGTACCATGCTAACGGCAATGAATGATGAGTTCAGCTGCATGTTTGAAAATGCTCAGCCTCAGGAGATGCTTCAAATGTTGAACGACTTCTTTGGCATGCCTGACGAAGTTGAGAGGCATAAGACTTGTTGTGCCATTTTTAATGCTCGAATGAGGGATGGGGCCTCAGTCACCAATCATGTCTTGTACATATGATCGAGATGATTAAGCGCCTAAGTAAGCTGGGCTTTTCCTTACATGAGCAGCTCGGGAAGGATGCAATCCTTAATTTTTTGCCCAAGTCCTTTCTTTCCTTTCTTACTCATTTTCGAATGACAAAGCCTATAGTAAATTATCATGGTTTATTGGGGTTGCTATAGAACTTTGAGAAGGATCACCAACTCCATAAGGAGATGGTGAATGTAGTGGGAGGGTCTTCTTCTAGTAATTGATCCTTTAAAAAAGTAAAGAAGAATAAGAAATGAATGCATAGGGTCAGACCAAGAAGTGCAAGCCTGATCAGAGCCAGGCAGAGTACTTCTTTTGCAAGAAGTAGGGGCACTGGAAGAGGAATTATCCTCAGTACATTGCCTTTCTAGATCCGAACAGGTCGAGAAAGAAGCAAGCTGTTGCTAGGCAAGGTAATTATATGATAACACCTTGCAACTTCTCTATATGTGATACTACTACTTGGGTATTAGATACTGGAAGCCCTTATCATATTTGTAATTCGATGCAGGGTTTATAGGTTAGTAGAAGATTTGATGAAGGCAAGAGATTCGTAAATGTTGAAGATGGAAGATAAGTTTCAGTTCTAGCTTTAAGAACCATGAACCTTGTAATCAATTCTTATAAAGTTGTTCTTAGTGAATGTCACTTCTGTCCAAATTTTTTATTAATGTTATTTCTGTAGGCCTTTTGACCAAGAGCAGTTATCAATTTTTAATAAAAGAAAACTTTTGTGATATCATTTTGAATGATGTTACAATTTGTGTTGGATAATTGAATAACGATATTTATTTACTATCACAGCCTGTTAATATGGTCCAATCCTCCGATAAATGCCATAGATTAGATGATGTGTCAAAAGTCTACCTTTGGTACTGTAGGCTAGGTTATATTAACAAGAATAGAATAAATAGATTGGCTCAAGAAGGAATTTTTGAAATTGGTGATTGTGAATTACTTTTGACCTATGAGTCCTATTTTCTTGGTAAAATGATCAAGTCATTTTTTACTGAAAAAGATAAGCGAGCCAGTGAACTCTTAGGTTTGGTACATACTGATGTATGTGGATCCATGAGTTCAAGTGCTAGAGGTGGATATTTTTACTTCATAACCTTCACAGATGATCTATCGAGATATGGGTATGTCTATTTAATGAGGTATAAGTTGGAGTCATTTGAAATGTTCAAACTATTCCATAATGAGGTAAAAAAGCAAACTAAAAAAAATATTAAAACTCTTTGGTCTGACTAAGGGAATGAGTACCTTTTCAGTGAATTTTTGACATATCTAGGAGAAAATGAGATTCTCTCCCAATGAACTCCTAAAATACTATAGCATAATGGTATGTCTAAAAGAAGAAATCGAACCCTATTGAACATGGTTCGATTCATGATGGAGTTTGTTGGTCTGCCTATCTTCTTATGGGGATGTGTGCTCGAGTCAGCCTGTTATCTTCTAAATAGGATTTCGAGTAAGTCTATCTCCAAAATGCTATATGAGATATGGACAAGACGTAAGCCAGTACTCTTGCACCTTAGGGTTTGAGGGTATTCGACCTATGTCAAACGTTTAGTAATAGATAAGCTTGGACCTAGGTCTAACAAGTGTTATTTTATAGGGTACCCAAAAGAGACCAAAGGGTATTACTTCTACCTAGCTGATGAGCAAAAGATGTTAGTCAGCCTTAAGGCAGTCATTTTGGAAAAGAAGTTTCTAGGTGAAGGGACTAATGCCTCTAAGGTCGAACTTGAGGAAGTTTGGTAGGTAGAAAAAATAGCACAAGTAGCTGACCTGAATCAAATTTGATTAGATCAAATCTAGAGTCCATTGAACCTGCATCCTTAAGGTGGTCTGGTAGAGTACCACGTCAATCGAATAGACACTATGGTTTCTTAATCCGAGATGGTGATCCTATCGAACTCGATGAGAACGATGAGGATCCGATCACTTACATGGATGTAATGTAGAGACTCAATTCTAAGAAATGGCTTGAGGCCATGAAATCCAAAATGGTGTCCATGAAGGTCAACAATGTATAGAAATTGGTTGACCCACCTGAAGGGATAAAATCTATAGGATGTAAGTGGGTCTTCAAGAGGAAAGGAGCATAAATAGGAAGGTGGAGACCTATAAAGCCCATCTGATTGCCAAGGGATATCATCAACGTTATGGTATAGACTATGATGAGATGTTTTCTCTTGTGGCAATGCTCAAATCCATTCAGATCATGCTTGCGATAACTGCCCATCTAGGTTATGAGATCTAGCAGATGGATGTGAAGATAATTTTCCTAAATGGAGAGCTGGACGAAGAGGTGTATATAATAACCTGAAGAATTCATATCCACAGATAAGTCTAAGATGTGCAAGATTCAAAGATCCATTTATGGACTGAAGCGGGCATCTTGGAGTTGGAACATATGTTTTGATAGGATGATCAAGATGTACGGCTTCATTAAGAATGGAGAAGAGCCCTGCATATACAAGTGGGCTAATGGTCTAGCAGTTATATTCTTGGTATTGTATGTGGATGGCATTCTCTTAATCGAGAATGATATTCCTACATTACAAGGAATAAAGATCTAGCTGTTATCATAATTTTCAATGATGGATCTGGAAGAAGCTTCCTACATCCTAAGAATGAAGATCTATAGAGATAGATCTAAAAGGTTGCTCAGGTTATCCCAATCCACGTACATTGACACTATACTGAAGAGGTTCAGTATAAAAAATTCTAAGAAGGGCTATCTATCGATAGGCCATGAAATTTCTCTCTCGAAGAGGGATTGTTCGATAATACCTTAAGAGAGAGAGCGTATGAGTAGAATTTATTGCCTAGATAGACAACCCAAGAGGGGGGGATGAATTTGATTTTCAAAAATTTAAAGCAGATATGTACGGTGATAAATGATTAAATCCTAAGTGAATCAAATGTGAGAGCAAATAGAAGATACAATCAAGAGTACACACACAAACAAGAAAATTTTATAGTGGTTTGGTGCTGTCCCAGCACGTACGTCCACTCCCCAAGCAAACTCTTGGAAATTTTATTATAATCCCACAAGATTATAGTCAAATAGTTTTTTCGAGCTCACTATCCAAAAATTCAGTTGGTCTTTTCCTAGGTTCATAAATCATAATCCTTACAAGGATCAAACAAACCAATCTGAATAAACAGAGGGAAAAAAATCCTAAAACCCAAGTTTCAGCCCCTACTGAAATCAAGTACACGAAAAGAGGAAAAGAAATTTTACAACTCAAAATATCCCTTTGAATGAGAAAAAAAATTATCCTTACAGTTCGTTGAAAGCCTCTTTGAATACGTGGAGTTAATGCACTTGAGAGTTCTTCAAAGCTTGAGAGAACTGATTGATTGGAGATGGGTATTCGTTCAAGAATAGTGCGTGCTTCATTTTCTCTCATTTTTTTTGGATCAATTAAAAATAATCCTTATTCCTTTTATATCTTTAGCATTCTCTCTCTTCTGGTGATGATTAGAGCTCAGAAAAAGTAAAATCCAATCGTTGGAGAGCAACAACTAGCCGTTGGGATCGAAAAAATCCGATCTGGAACATCCCATCAAAAGATTGTCATCGAGTCTCGAGACATCTTGTCAGGTTATGAGGCCTTTCAATTTGATTAGGAGAGCTCTCACCTTCAGTCGCACGAAAAATCAGTTTTCTAAAAAAAATAGCTTGCCTAAGATCGAGACCTCTCGATTCTGAACGAGACATCTCGCTGAACCATGAGACCTCTCAAAAATCCTATGACACCTCTCACTCCCAGAGCACAGAAATTGGATTTCTATCATCTGAGATCAAGAGCTCTTAAGATTCACTTGAGACCTCTCGAAACTGAGCCAGAACTACATTTGGGGCATGCCAATCCACTCGAGAGCTCTTGAAAAAATTCCAAGATGTCTCGAAGACTGCTCCAAGGCCATCTTGAGAGAATTTTTGCACCAATCAAGGGGATTCGATTTTTATTTGAATTCCACTTTATGTCTTTCTTATTTTGATCAAAGAGCTCTCTTTCTTCTAACATTAAAATACTTAAAATAAAATATATTAGTAATTATTTGCTTTAATATTTGGTCATCAACAAAATCACTTAGGGGGTTCAACAGTCTCCTCCTTTTTGATGGTGACAAAACATTAAGCAAGCCATAAAAGGAGTGTAAGCAATATATATATCATGAACTAATGAATGCAAAATTTTTGTACTAAAGTTTCCCTTAATGTATGCTCTGAAATGAATAGGATTTGAATAACGTTCTTTTCATTTTATATTTTTTCATTTCAATCATTTCATTTTCTAAAAGTTCCTTTTTGTGTATGTTAGTTTGAATTGATTATACATTTGTATTTTGGTTTGAATTAATTATATATTTACATATTTCTTCTTAATATTTCTTTTTCCTTTTGTCAGCATCAAAATCGCAACAATGAGAGGATCATAAAAAGGCAAGAATATAAAAAGGATTAATTTCATTGCAAGATATAATAATACATAGATAGAGATGTATGTTGATTTATAAAAAATAAATCTCATACCAATATATCTAAACCAAAAATCAAAATAAAAGAGATACTAGACCTAGTCCTCATCAGAGAGAAACTCAATGATGGATTCAGAGGAAGATTTCGATCTAGTAGAGGATAAATGAGGAGCAGGTCTAGGAGAAGGTGATGATGGATTTGGTGTATAGGGCAGAAGCATGGATTTCAAAGCGAAAAACATGAAATCAAATAAACCAAACCCGAACCCTAGGACGACCTCATTAGCAATTAAATCGTATAACATGCATTTGTAACATAAGAGAAAGTATTAGAACATACCTTTTATCGCTAAACCCAAAATTGACCCTGATCATCGGTAGCAATCCGTCAGGGTTTCCACTAGGTGCCCACGTGTTCACCCTCCAATGTTGATCCACACAGAGACTTGATCAAGACACCAGCACCTTTGATTTATATAATTAAAGTTCTAATAATAAGAACTTTAATTATAAGGGCAAGACTTTCTTAAGCCTTTATGTCACCTTCCTTGCCTCTCCTTATCTATCTTTCCTTTTCTTTTATCTTCTTAATTTTCCTTCCTAATCTCTTAGTCTTAAGATGACTTCTTGTCCCTATAATGACAAGATCTAGATAAGAGAAGGGAAGAAAAAAAATTGGACAAAAAGAAACTCTTGTAAGAAAGAAAAGATAATGTTCACACACACACGGACTCTTGATGCACACCCTTATTTATAACGTACGTAGGGGTGCCATCTAAAAATCTCATGCCCTTCCCATATCAATATGTCATGCCACATCATCAAATCTCACACCCATCTAAATTTTGCATCATTTAAAATTACGTAGACTTAGTCCAAGAGGTGCCTTAAAACAGAAGGACTCTCCGGACTAATTCTACGTAGTTTTTCTATGAAGAGTCATGATGCATAAATATATGGCACCTCAAAGGTTTGGATCAGATTAGATGGCCATCTAATGGCTCTTAAAGGGACACCCATTCATCAAGAAGGCATGGAGATGTACTTTGAATAGTCAAAGTCCCAAGAGGCGTAAAGAAGAAGTGGACGACAAGGAGTCCAAAGCGGCAAGGACTCTTGGGCGAAAAAACATCTTGGGTGAAAAGAAAAAAAAAAGAATTTCATCTATAGAAGGACTCTTCTACACCCCATATCTGATGTCCACACCAATATAAAAGTTTACGTGACATAACAATATTGGAAAAGTCAAAGAAGGTAGGTGCCAACTTATTCCATGTGCCAAAGAGTCTTTTGCACATGAAAGACTTCCCATGCATAAGAGAGAGACTCTCTAGCACATGGGATGCAGGTATGTGGCACCCAATCTAAAGTCCAATCAATCTAGATTAATCCAACTCAAGACCAAATCCTATTTGGCTCAAATTGGATCTTAATTAGCCCAAATCAAAAGCTGATTCGAATCCAATTCGATACCAGGTGATAGGGTTTGCAACATGTGCTAGCATCTTCATCTTGCAAACATGGTCTAATCCAATTAGACCCTTAATCAATTCTCTTTATGTGTGACCCATTGGGTTTCACATCTAACCAACAATGAGTTTGGGTGTGATTTGACCTAATCTGGTTAGAACTCAACCAAACCGATTTAGGTCAAAACCAGCCAACCCAATTTGACTTAATTTAGAATACTTTCTAATTTAATAATTAAATTAAAATTTTAATTTAATCAAATCCACAAGACATGATTGACATCTAGCAATGTATCATGACTATCCAGAAGATGTGAAATTTTGATGAAAATATCAAAAATACCCTTTAGTGAAAATTACCATGCAACTAGATCCTTCGATCTTCCTGCATCCTGAATATGACTCTGGGTATGGAAATATGTCAACCCCAATATCATATTCATTTCTCCTTTCAATCTTATGATGATGATTCATTTAATGAAACATTAGAAACCATTTCTAATTTTTCATCATGCTTTGATCAAAGTCTTCCTGAATCATCATTTGTTTGAAGCAAGTAGGATGCTATTTCCTCTTACCAGGAGAGATCGATTCCATGTTAACCTACTCACAACCTTCATATATATAATCTACCATATCCAGATCATCCTGTACATAACTGAGTCATGAATGAGTATGAACCAAAATATGGATTTATATATATAAGATTCTATGGTAGTTTCAGGTCAAAGGATTACATGCACAAATTCCACTATGAGAACCATCTATTGACATGTAGATAAGACTCCATTAGATATTCTCAATTTGGATCAATTCAGTGAACTCATTCTCTAATGAGCATCCACATTCTTGTATTAGTGTCATACACAAGTTATTATGAGATCAATCATCCTCGCAATCGAGCATACAAAGAATGTGCTAGTCTTACCAGAAAACATTGATCCCTAACTCAATGTCGCATCGACTAGGAATATTTAAATTAGAATTTTATGATTTTAGATCTCACTAATATGATCTCATCATAATCCTAAAATCATAGTCCTAATTTATAAGATTTATCATAATCTTAAATAAATAATAAGACACTGCATATGATGAAATAAATGCCTTTATTTATTAAAAATATCATTACATGAGTCTAGAAGATAAAAAACATCCCAATAAATTGGCTTGAGGGCATATTCCTTTCAATCTCCGACTTGCACTAAAGCCAATCACCCTTATATTTTAATCCCATACAATCAAGGTGGCGATTAAATAGTTGCAATGGTAAAGCCATAGTGAATGGGTCTGCTATGTTGTTCTTTGTGTCCACTCGTTCTATGACTACATCTTATCTTTCAACAATTTCTCGAACGAGATGGAAGCATCTTAGAATGTGTTTGGATTTATGATGAGACCTTGGTTTTTTTGCTTGAGCTACAGCTCTAGTATTATCAAAGTAAAGTGGTACTAGATTCTCAATTTCAGAAATAACTTTCAATTCAGTGATGAACTTCTTCATCCAGATAGTTTTCTTGACGGCTTCACTTACAACTATGTATTCTGCTTCAGTAGTTAAGTCAGCTACAGTTGGCTGCTTAGTACTTTTCCAACTCATTTCTCTATTGTTCAGGGTAAATACATACTCTAAAATGGATTTGCTATCATCTAGGTCTGATTGAAAACTAGAATCAGAATATGCTTCTAATTTAAGATTAGAACCTCCATATACAAGAAAAATATCTTTAGTCCTTCTTAAGTACTTAAGAATATTTTTCACAGCTTTCCAATGATCCTCTCCTGGATCAGCTTAAAATCTACTTGCAATGCCTAAAGCATAAGCAATATCAGGCCTTGTACATAACATGGCATACATTATTGATCCAACAGTCGAAGCATAAGGAATATAACTCATTCTATTTCTCTCTTCAGGTGTCTTAGGAGACATCTTTTTAGAGAGATGTATGCCTTGACTCATGGGTAAATAACCTCTTTTACTCCCATCCATACTGAATCTTTTCAGTATTAAGTTAATGTACCTTGATTGGAACAAGCCTAGCATCCTCTTAGATCTATCTCTATAGATCTTTATTCCTAGTATATAGGATGCTTCTTCCAAATCTTTCATGAAAAACTTATTTGATAGCCATAATTTGACTGATTGTAACATTGGGATATCATTCCCAATGAGTAATGTGTCATCTACATATAGAATCAAGAAGACTATGGTTCTCCCACTAGTTTTCTTGTATACACATGGTTCATCAACATTCTTGATAAAACCAAACTCTTTTACTGTTTCATCAAAATGGATGTTCCAACTCCTTGATGCTTGCTTTAATCCATAAATGGATCTCTTAAGCTTGCATATATGATTTGGTTTCTTATTTGACTCAAATCCCTCTGGCTGTGACATATAGACCTCCTCCTTAAGAAAACCATTAAGGAAGGCAGTCTTTACATCCATTCGCCATATTTCATAATCATGGTATGCTGCTATAGCAAGCATAATCCAAATAGATTTAAGCATGGCAACAGGTGAAAATATTTCATCATAATCAATCCCCTATTTTTGCCTAAAACCCTTAGCCACCAATCTAGCCTTATAGGTTTCTATTTGACCATCAGCTCCAATCTTTTTCTTAAAAATTCATTTGCATCCAATAGGGTTTATATCCTCTGGTGCATCCACCAAAGTCCATACTTTGTTGGTGTGCATGGATTTCATTTCGGATTGCATGGCAGCCAGCCATTTGTAAGAGTTCTTACTTTTGACTGCTTTCGCATAGGTCAGAGGTTCATCATTTTCAATGACTTGGGCTTCATTATTCTCAATAATGAAACCATACCTCACAGGTGTATTTCGTACCCTTTTAGACCTACGGTTAGGAGTTATGTGTTTTGGTTTTTTATATGATTATATGGTTGAGAAAATTCTATTTGTTTTTCTTGAACTTCACTAAGTTCAATATTTCTGCCACTACTCTTTTCTAGGATAAATTCTTTTTCCATGAAAATGGCATGCTTACTTACAAATACCTTTTGTTTAGTAGGATAGTAGTTATATATCCTATACTATTTCTAGGATATCCTATAAATAGACATCTGTCTGATCTAGCATGAAGTTTATGTTTAAAATTTTTTTTGACATAAGCTGGACAACCCCATATCTTAAGATACTTAAGATTAGGTTTCTTACTTCTCCATATATCATATGGAGTACTAGATACAGATTTAGAAGGAACTCTATTCAAGATGTAAATTGCAGTCTCCAGAGCATGACCCCAGAAGGAAATAGGTAAATCAGTGAAGCACATCATGGACCATACCATATCTAATAAGGTATGATTTTTTCTTTCAGCTACACCATTTAATTGTGGTGTATAAGGAGATGTCCATTCAGAGAGAATTCCTTCAACTTTAAGATAGTCTAGAAACTCACTAGATAAGTATTCTCCTCCCCGATCAGATTGAAGATTTTTATACATTGTCCAGTTTATTTTTTGACCACACTTTGATACTCTTTAAATTTATCAAAGGCTTCTGATTTATGTTTCATAAGATATACATATCCAAACCTAGATAAATCATCAGTAAATGTAATAAAATAAGAGTATCCTCCTCTGGCTTGAGTTGTCATAGGACCACATACATCCATATGTACAAGTTCTAATAACTCATTTGTCCTTTCTCTATGTCCATTAAATGGAATCTTGGTCATTTTACCCATGAGGCATGATTCACAAGTTCCCAATGATTCATAATCAAAAGGATCAAAGAACTTTTCTTTGTATAACTTGTTAATCCTAGCCTCACTAATATGACCTAATCGACAATGCCAAAGTAAAGTATTATTTATGTCATCTCTCTTACGTTTTCTATTTTCATCAATATGAAATATATTATCATCCAAATATAGAGTCAACAAACCATTGCTAAATATGCCAAAACAAATATTTTCATTAGAATATTTGATCGAGCAACCTTCGCTCGTTACATTAAGATTATAACCTTATTTTAATAAGAAGGGTATAGATATAATATTTCTAATGATCTTAGGCATATAATAATAATTTGTAAGCTCTAAGATCTTTTCATAAGGTAACTTTAATATATTTGTCCCTACAGCTTCTGCTTGGATAGACTCTCCTCCAACGCCATAAAGCTTGAAGTCACCTTTCTTCAAATTCTTAATTTTTTGCTGCCCCTGCAAAGATTTGTAGATATGAAAATCACAGTCGGTATCTAATATCTAAGAATTTGAAATAGAAGAATTTAATGATAATATAGTATGCATCTCATACATATCTTTTGGTGCATTATTTGCACCAGACTTCACGGTTGCAAGGTAAGCCTTGCAATTCCTCTTCCAATGGCCTGCTTTGTCATAGTGAAAACAGATCATTTATTGAAGACCTTCTTCCCCTTTTTCTTCTTATTTATACCACTTTTAGGATTCAACCTTCTCTTTGAACCCTTTTTGCCTGCCTTCTTCTTGGAGATCCCTTCCATAAGAAGAAGAGGAGCCTTATCTTTCTTTATATGACTTTCTGCTGTCTTGAGCATATTTAATAGCTCAGGCAATGAAGAATTTAGTTTGTTCATGTGATAGTTCATGATAAACTGAGAAAATAATTCTGAAAGTGATTGCAGGATCAAATCCTGACTTAACTCTCCATCCATTACAAAATCTAATTGACTTAATCGAGTGATTAGGTCAATTACCATCAAAACATGATTTTGTATGGATGTTCCTTCTGTTATTCTTGCACGAAATAATTGCTTAGATATCTCATATCTAGCAGTCCTACTATGCTCTCCATAAAGCTCTTTTAGATTGAGCAATATGGACTGAGTGTCTATGCTATCATGCTGCCTCTATAATTCATTATTCATAGAGACAAGTATGATGCATTTGACAGTAAGAAAATCATTTTACCACATCTTGTATGTGGACTTATCTTCATCTGTGGCATCATTTTCTAATGGCTTAGGATCAGGGGCATCAAGAATATAGGAGAGTTTTTCTTGACTGAGTACTATTTTTAGGTTTCTCAACCAGTCAACATAATTTTGACCAATCAATTTATTTGAATCCAAAATTGAACGTAATGAAAGTGAAGAAGCCATTTAATCTACATAATAAAGAACAATATATAAGCAAACAATTCATGATGACAAAACATAATTAAATTAGGACTTTAATTTAATTATGTCTCCCAGTAAAAATCATAACCCTCTTATTGATTTTCTTAGTGAGAATAAGATCCTAATTCCTTATAAAAAATCTTGTGGTTGCACAACAAACCTATTATAAGTTCAAAAGTAGGAAACTCTTTTCAATTGTATTTTATGCAACTCTCAAAAAACTTTTGCCTCCAAAATATTAATAGCCTTGTATTAGCACAACAAACTTTAATAATTTAGTTTAAGTAGAATTCTTCATTTCTATACAGTCAAAATTAAAATCTAACTACTTTTGTGGTTACACAACAAAGTAGTATATTCAAAATGCTGTAAGCATCTTAATGCACTAGATTAATATTACATCTTTTTCCATGATAGATCTTGTGGTTACACAACAAAACTAACATGATTCTGGACATAATAAGAAACTAGTATGAAGAAAGGCCTTAATGTAGTGAATATAATATTAAGCATTTCAATCTGAAATTAAATTAATCAAATCGACTAGGTAAATGGGAGAAAAATGGGAGTCCCCCCATTGCTTTTCTTAGACACCAATAAATTAGTCAGGTCAGACAACAAAACCAATTAAAAAATCATGTTCTCTTTACTAATCAAGAACCATTTTTTCTAGACACCGATTGATCAATTAGACATCCTGACTGATTCAGCTAAAGATTAATTACACTACAACTTAATATAATTTTTTATAGAGAAATTTAAATGGTCTCAATGCACATATTGATTTAAAACAAACTAAATGCATAATAGCATTAATTATGATAAAATTTATATATGTCAATTAACATGTATAATTATTCTAGGACAACCATCATTATATAGTGAATACTTTTTACTATATCAAGGCAACCTTTATAGAATAATATATACAACATAATCTCATTATGATCAGAAAAAGAATATGATCTCATCATATAAATTAAACATGCTAAAAATATTATATCATGTTTTTCATTTATGCTATTATACTATAAGCAAAGAATTATATGATTTAACCTAATAAGGCTTGCACTGATACCACTGATGGATTTGGTGTACAGGGCGAAAGCATGGATTTCAAAGCAAAAAATATGAAATCAAATAAACCAAACCCGAACCGCAGGACCACCTCATTAGCAATTAAATCATATAACATGCACTTATAATATAAGAGAAAGTATTAGAACATACCTCTTATCGCTAAATCCTAAATTGATCCTGATCATCGGTAGCAGTCCGTCAGGGTTTCCACCAGGTGCCCACATGTTCATCCTCTAACGTTGATCCACACAGAGACTTGATCAAGAAACCAGTACCTTTGATTTATATAATTAAAGTTTTAATAATAAGAACTTTAATTATAAGGGCAAGACCTTCTTAAGCCTTTATGTCACCTTCCTTACCTCTTTTTATCTATCTTTCTTTTTCTTTTGTCTTCTTAATTTTCCTTCCTAATCTCTTAGTCTTAAGATGACTTCTTGTCCCTATAATGACAAGGTCTAGACAAGAGAAGGGAAGAAAGAAAATTGGATAAAAAAAACTCTTGTAAGAAAGAAAAAATAATGTTCACACACACACGGACTCTTGATGCACACGCTTATTTATAATGTATGTAGGGGTGCCATCTAAAAATCTCACACCCTTCCCATATCAATATCTAACGCTCCATCATCAAATCTCACACCCATCTAAATTTTGCATCATTTAAAATTATGTAGACTTAGTCCAAGAGGTGCCTTAAAATAGAAGGACTCTTCGGACTAATTCTACGTAGTTTTTCTATGAAGAGTCGCGATGCATAAATATATGGCACCATAATTCAAAGATTTGGATCAGATTAGATGGCCATATAATGGCTCTTAAAGGGATCCCCATTCATCAAGAAGGCATGGAGATGTACTTTGAATAGTCAAAGTCCCAAGAGGTGTAGAGAAGAAGTGGGCGGCAAGGAGTCCAAAGCAGCAAGGACTCTTGGGCGAAAAAACATCTTGGGCGAAAAGAAAAAAAAAAGAATTTCATCTGTAGAAGGACTCTTCTATGCCCCATATCTGATGTCCATGCCAATATAAAAGTTTACATGACATAACAATATTGAAAAAGTCAAAGAAGGCAGGCGCCAACTTATTCCATGCGCCAAAGAGTCTTTTGCGCATGAAAGACTTCCCATGCGTAAAAGAGAGACTCTCTAGCACGTGGGATGCGGGTATGTGGCATCCAATCTGAAGCCCTATCAATCTAAATTAATCGAACTCAAGACCAAATCCTATTTGGCTCAAATCAGATCTTAATTAGCCCAAATCGAAAGCTGATTCGAATCCAATTCAAAACCAGGTGCTAGGGTTTACAACATGTGCTAGCATGTTCATCTTGCAAACATGGTCTAATCCAATTAGATCCTTAATCAATTTTCTTTATGTGTGACCCATTGGGTTTCACATCTAACCAGTAGTGAGTCTGGGTGTGATTTGATCTAATCTGGTTAGATCTCAACCAAACCGATTTAAGTCAAAACTAGCCAACCCAATTTGACTTAATTTAGAACACTTTTTAATTTAATAATTAAATTAAAATTTTAATTTAATCAAACCCACAAGATATGATTGACGTCTAGCAACATATCATGACTATCCAAAAGATGTAAAATTTTGATGGAAATATCAAAAATACCCTTCAGTGAAAATTACCATGCAACTAAATCCTTCGATCTCCCTGCATCCTGAATATGACTCTGAGTATGGAAATATGTCAACCCCAATATCATACTCATTTTTCTTTCAATCTTATGATGATGATTCATTTAATGAAACATTAGAAATCATTTCTAATTTTTCATCATGCTTTGATCAAAGTCTTCCTGAATCACCATTTATTTGAAGCAAGTAGGATGCTATTTTCTCTTACCAGGAGAGATCGATTTCATGTTAACCTACTCACAACCTTCATATATATAATCTACCATATCCAGATCATCCCATACATAACTGAGTCATGAATGAGTATGAACCAAAATATGAATTTATATATATAAGATTCTATGGTAGTTTCAGGTCAAAGGATTGTTAGATATATGTGCCCTAGAAGCCAGAATTGGCTGACACTTGTAATACACTTCTAGGGGCAAAATTATAATTTTGACTAAAATCAATAAAATAGATTATTTTCTATCACATATGTGTATTTAGTGTCTGTGATACATCCTTTGAGTTAATGGTAATGATAATTCATATTTTCAAGAGTTGAAAATTTAAGGCATGAATAATCATTATTGACTCATAAAATGCTTCCGACCATAGGATCATCACGAGGATGGTGATTGATCCAAAAGGTTGGTGTACAATCGCTTCTCTTTAGTAGATGAGTCTTGATTCTATGGTGTGGAGACACCGGAGTGAGAGTACAGGTACTCGTTAGAGAATGAGGGCACTGAGCATGACCACCTCGAGTAGTCATTAGGAAGTCTACCTTCTCGTCAATGACTGACTTGATGCTGCAGTGGTGTATCTAGTTCTTTGATCTGAGGTGCATCAGTAGTTTATCTTAAGGGTTTTATAGTTTGATTATACCATAACTCGGTCTCCTAGCCATTCGAAACCCTGAGGTGTATGTTGGCTATAGCATGTTCATTATAGAAACTGGATTGCATCAAGATGGAATCTATCTACCTCGGTGGTAGAGGAGCAGCCCTATGATGATCATGAGAATCAAGTCCAGAATGTTAGATATATGTGCCCTAGAAGCCAGAATTGGCTGACACTTGTAATACACTTCTAAGGGCAAAATTATAATTTTGACTAATATCAATAAAGTGGGTTATTTTCTATCACATATGTGCATTTAGTGTCTGTGATACATCCTTTGAGTTAATGGTAATGATAATTCATATTTTCAAGAGTTGAAAATTTAAGACATGAATAATCATTATTAACTCATAAAATGGTTCCGACCATAGGATCATCACGAGGATGGTGATTGATCCGGAAGATTTATGTACAATCGCTTCTCTTTAGTAGATGAGTCTTAAGTCTATGGTGTGGAGACACCAGAGCGAGAGTACAGGTACTCGTTAGAGAATGAGGGCACTGAGCGTGACCACCTCGAGTAGTCATTAGGGAGTCTACCTTCTCGTCAATGACTGACTCGATCTACAGTAGTATGTCTGGTTCCTTGACCTAAGGTGCATCGGCAGTTCACCTTGAGGGTGTTATAGTTTGACTACACCATTACTTGGTCTCCTAGCCATTCGGAACCCCAAGGTGTATGTTGGCTATAGCATGTTCATTGTAGGAACAGGATTGCATCAAGATGGAATCTATCTACCTCGGTGGTAGAGGAGCAGCCCTATGATAATCATGAGAATCAAGTCTAGAAGTCCATGGCCATGGCAGAGTAAAATAATAGAAAGAGTTTCTATTTAGATTTTCACATCGAACTCAAATCGAATGATTACATCATATGACAGAAATTAGGGTTTAACGAGTTTACCTTAACCCTAATCTGATCGGGGCTCAAGATAGAAGAACTTAATCACACAGGTAGCTGCACCAAGAGATTCGCATTTTGCTCTGATGGGTTGCCACCATATACTACTAGGTGTCACTGATGGATTTTGGGAGCAATTAGAATGATTTAGATGATCAATCATTCTAGCTGTTCGAATCAGAAGAGTTCTGATCATCGAAGGAGTTTCGAAGATGTCGATGATAAGATCAGACATATCCCATTACCATACAGAACTGAATCTAATTGGGTCACACAAATAAGAGTTTGAATCTGGTGATCATCAATTGAACTGATCTAATTCAATTGATCTGGAGATTCAATTAGGTTCAAGAAAATCGTGCTAGCACTCGATTGAACCTAACGTTCTTCTTTTGCTATCATAAATTTGTTGTCCTGACTGAGCCAAAGGAGTTTGTGCTCAATCAGAGGCCTTCATATGGTCTGACTGGAGGTTGTCCAAGTTAGAAAAGGTTGTCTTATTTTGTAAGACATTACCTGCCATTTTTGGTCACCTGCCATTTCTTATTCTTTGACTTTGGTCAAAAGTCTACCTTTGATAGGTCAAATGTTGACCATTGACACTTTGACTTTTGACCACATGTCACGCATCTATTGGAGAGCTGGTGGGGGCCTATCCCTCTACCAGAACCTGGCAAGAAAGAGGGCGCATGCCACCCTAGGCGTGTGCCCAAGTTGGAGGCGCCTAGGAGTCCTTGTTGGACAAGGACTCCATCTCCTTTTTGGATTCCAATTAGAGTTCTCCTAAGAACCAACTTTGACTGGTCTAGGCACCCTCTAAGGAGGAATCCAGGGGACTCTATTCCCACCAATTAGATTTAGATCTGATTTCACAAAGAGTTGTGATTGGTTGGGAAGAAGAGAAGTTGGATCACAAATAGTCTATAAATAAGACCCTGCGCCTAACTCAGATTAAGTTTAAGAAACTCCACACCCCAAGGCTGCCTCTCCCTTCTTTCTCCATGCCAAACTCACCTTCTCCCTCTCCTCTCCACGTCTAAAAGGAGTTTTGGACCTTGGTTGGTGCAATCCAGATCAAAGAAAGACGACTGAAAGCTAGAAGGCTGCGCTGTAGCAAAGGACGACTGCTGATCTTCAAAAGGAGTTTTGAAGATCCTCCAGATCAGATCCAGATCTAATTTTTGGAGATGTGATAGAGAAGAAGAGGATCTCTAGATCTAGCCTAAGTGGATACCGGTAGAGGCCAAGCGCTTGCGTGGCTAGATCCAGAACCTTCCATTGCATACAGGATCATCAACGGGTTATTGGATTACCCAAATCAGGTAAATTAAATTTGATTTAATTTATTCTTATTTTATTTTATTTATTGAAATAATAAGAATTAGATTTGAAACATCTCAGATCTAATATAAATCAAAGAGAAAAATTTTTGAAATATATCTCTTGATCTGATCAAATCTGAACAAACCTGGACCGAGAAATCAGGATTTTCCTTCAACTGGTATCAGAGCCGAGGTTCTAAATTGTTTAGATCTAATTTCAAATTTATTTTAATTAGAAAATAAGTGATTTTAGATTCACATGAGGTGTGATCAGATCTGAAATCAGAGAAAATTAAAATTAAATGATTTGGATCCAAGATTAAGAAATATGCATGACTAGTTCTAAAATAGAATAGTTCTATAGAATAGTCTTGCATATTTTTGATTTAATCTGATTAAATCATATTTTAAATCCTTTTATTTACTATTTTTTGATATTATAAGTGTTATAATAACATCTAAAAAATAGCAAATAAAATTATTTAATTTTAAATATCATATGAGATATGATTGATGCATGTCTAGACCAGTTGTAGAATAGTTCTAATAATTGTCTAGATTAGAGTTTTTTTTGATGAAATCAAATTAAATCTAATTTTCTAGATTATTATAGATAATTTAGATCTAAAACATGCATGATTTCGATACATGAGATGTATGCAAAATATGCCATGATTAGATTGATTCTATATATGAGCATATATAATATAGATCAAAAACTATTTTGTAGTATTGCATGTTCCTGATTAAGGCATTCCTCTTGGCCATCCATCATAAGAACGAAGAAGGTTTAAAGGCCTCTCTTTCCATTCGATGGGGATGTTCTTTTTATGATGTGTAGGGGTTGCTGCGTATTCATCTTAATCAAAATCCAAAACTTACTTTCTGCAAAAACCCTAGATTCTGAAACCCTAGGATTTTTGTGCATATTTGTTTATGAATCTATTAATTAAAATTTAAGATTTATGGAAATCAATTAGGTCTAAATTAAGAATTTTCAGATCTTAAGACATATTCATAATACTGGGTTGATGCTTGGGTAGCTCAATTAGGTCTAAGCGGGTTGTGATCAAACCGAATCAAGATTGGTTAGATGGGATCAACAATGCTTAAATTGACCGGCCTAATAGATTAAGTCTGGTCAAGATCGAGTCATGATTCAAGCAAGACTAATTAGGCTCAGAGGTTAAGTCTGGTTGTAGGCTAACCCAATTGGTTTGGCTCAATAATTTGGTGTCTAACGGTAAGTTTTGGCACATACGACCACTGTGTTTTATTTGGAAGCTACTCGACCTGAATGCATTCTTGTACGAGTTAATGGCATATTCTTCCACCGGTCTCACTTACTAGCCATAATCTATTTGACACAGTTCTGATCTAGGTGGTCATAAATCCGAGTCTAACCCAGCCACTAGGTTAGTCATAAATTGTTATGGACTATGATAAGTCCTAGTTTTAATGAGACTAATCAATTTCCTAAGAAAGATTAAATCTGAGGGTCTTCCACCATTAGACGTGCGGGCCCTTCCCGAGGTTGATTGTTCTCGGGTTGGATACATGGCTCAGTACACGGGAAGAAGTGCAACATGTCTATTAGGCATTGGATGCGTATGGGCTGGAGGATGAGTTGGGCTCTACATTCGGATATGGTGGAGACTCAATTAAGGAACCAGTCTATGCAAATGGTGGGTCTGACTTTAACTAAGGATGTCAATATTCGAATACGGTGGAATTATGAATTAGAGACCAAGTTTTGGACCATGATTTAGAGAATCAATTGAACAAGAGTTGTTACTCATTGGCTAACCCATCACCAATAACTGTTAGGTGAGGTGATGAGTCAGTTGGTGAGACCGACCACCCACTAGAAATCATTAATCGTAGCAGATTTTTCGCATCTCTACAAAGGGAGTGTAGGAATCTAAGAAAATAGTGGAGCTAATTTGTTTAAAAATAAAATTCTAAACAATTGGGTCGAGTCAAAATTACAATATCTAACTAGAATCTTTGACTCTCTATTGAAAAATGTCTGCGTCCAATCCATTGGCACATATCCTGGACACACATAGACTGACTGGATTCAATTATAAAGATTGGCTCAGGAACTACAAAATAGTTTTGGATTTCGAGTAGTATTTACCCACTGTACTGACAGGACCCTCACCTTACCAGCCCGTCATCATTGAACAAGACGAGGCATCTCTTGGAGAAATGGATAGACGAAGATAATAAGGCCAGATATTAATTGTTGGGCTCGATCTTGATGAGCTCCAGCGCCAACATGAAGATTCGGGACTGCTCGCCAAATGTTGGCTCACCTATAGGAGATGTTTGGTGAACAGCAGGTCGCGCAGCAAGTATCAAGTCACGAAATGACTTTTTAGAGCTAAGATGCGTGATGGGCAGTCAGTCAAGTTCACTGTCTGACAATGATCAAGGACTTGGAAGAGCTTGAGAAGCTCGGTGTGAAGTTGGACTTGGACCGGCAGAAGATATTATCTGCAATCCTTGACTAATGCATATGGGCAATTCATCATGAATTAGCCACATTGCATAAACTCAAAATTCCTTTGGCCGAATTAATGAATATGCTGGTTACCACTAAGCTTTCTATAAAGGATTCTAAAGGCTCAGTTCTTGCTTGGAACGTACTTCTTCCAAAAAAAATCTTTATGGAAAGAAAAAGAAGTCGCAAAAAAGCAGAAGGTGAAGGAGCAAAGAAAAGAAGGCAGAGCTGGAAGATGAAAAGCCGCTGTCAAAGAAAGTGTCCAAATTGCAACAGCGACGGCCATTTGGAAGCGGAACTGCCCTTACTTACTACACAACTCCTAAAAGAACAAAAGAAAGGTCCTTCTGGAGGTATGGCTCGTTATTGAGTCTAACCTTATGTGTTTTCTTCTGCATGTGCGATGCTTGACTCTGGTTCTAGTGCTCATCTGTTGCAACTTCCATGCGTGGGTCTTGAGGATAGCAGGAAGTTGCGAGGGAGAGAGCATGGATCCTAGATCGAATAATATGAAGCAAGAGTTGCTGCATAGCTGTGGGAAAATAACCTCTTTTCAGATTACCATGCTGGTTTTTAGACTTAGTTTTGAAAGGAACTGTTAATTATGTTGGCTGCAGCTAGAAGAAATTATTAGTTCCTATTTCCGTGCTTGCACAAGAAGGGCTATGTGATCACTTCTTTAAGGACCATTATAACATTCTTTATTAAAGAAATAAAATTATAATATGTTCCTTATTAATGATCTTATCAGCTACATATGAGTGTACCTCTTCTAACTTAATCGAGGCAAAAATGTGAATGCAAACGACTAGGGATAGTCCAAACGACAGGTATCTATGGCACCTGAGATTAGGTCATATAGCAGAAGATAGGATCAACAATTGGAGAAAAAGAACTATTGAGTCCATTGACTTCCGAGTCATATCCAACTTGTGACCGCTTCAGCCAAATGACCAAACATCCTTTTGTGGACATGGGAGAGGGCCATAGACTCCTTGCCCTAGTACATACAGATGTTGTGCGGACTCATTTGATGTGCCGGCTAGAGCAAATTTTGTCTATTTCATTACCTTTACCGATGACTATCTTAGATATGGGTATGTTTATCTTATGAGACATAAGTCTGAAGCTTTTGAAAAAGTTCAAAAATATTCAGGACATGAAGTAAAAACAAACTGGTGAAAACCCATTAAGTTTCTTCGATCAGAATCGAGGAGGTGAATACCTTAGTCGAGAATTCCTAGACTATCTAAAGGAAAATGGCATAGTCTCTCAATGGACTCCACCAGGAACACCTCAACTCAATGGGATTTCAGAACGGAGAAATCGGACCCTCTTAGATATGGTTCGATCAATGATGAGCTTCACAGATCTCCCTAATTTTCTTGGGGACACTCATTTTAAACTTCAATTTATCTACTGAATAGGGTTCCCTCTAAAACCGTTCCTACCACCTGTATGAGATATGGCACAGTAGAAACCAAGTCTGAGTCATCTCAGAATTTGGGGTTGTCTGGCTCACATCAAAAGACAACAAGCGAACAAGTTAGAGTTTAGGTCCTTTAGAGCTCGATTCATAGGATATCCTAAAGAGTCATTAGGATACTATTTCTACATTCCAGAAGACCACAATGTGATTGTGAGTTGACATGCCATCTTTCTTGAAAAATAATTTATTCAAGATAGCGGCATCGAAAGGCAGATCAAGCTTGATGAGAAAGTCTCACAAGTACAATGAGCTAAGGACCAATTGGAACCAAATCAAGTTGAGCCAATAAGAATACTACCTCCTCCACCTCGTAGATTGAAAAGAGTTTCCCATCCGCCTGAGAGATACTTAGGCATTGTTTCAGAGGACGTAGAGGAAATGTTCCTCGTAGGCAATGGTGCTCATGGTGATGATCCCAAAACCAAGTCAGAAATTGACTCGATGCACTCAAACCAAGTCTGGACCTTGGTAGATCCACCAGAAGGTATAGTACCTATTGGGTGTAAATGGATCTTCAAGAGAAAGATTGGTGTAGATGGGAATGTGGAGACATTCAAGGCTAGACTTGTGGCAAAAGGCTATAGTCAACGCGAAGGCATTGACTATCAGGATACCTTTTTCCCAGTGGCTATGCTAAAATCCATCCGCACATTGCTTGCCATTGCAGCCTATTTCGATTACGAAATATGGCAAATGACGTGAAAACGGTATTCTTAAATGGATATCTTAGGAAGATATCTATATGGAACAGCCGCTAGGTTTTTAATCCAGTGATACTTATCACAAGGTTTACACAGCTGCAAAGAGTCCATATACGAACTTAAGAAGCATCTCGGAGCTGGAATACTCTTTCAATGATGTGATCAAAATGTTTGGTTTCATTCAAAAATGAAGAGGAACGTGTGTTTTCAAAAGGTCAGTGGGGAGCGCTTGTTGTCTTCCTCGTATTGTACGTGGATGACATCCTCCTTATTAGGAATGATATTCCCATGATAACAACAGTGAAATTATGGTTGTCAAGGAATTCTTCCATGAAAGACCTAGGCGAAGCATCCTTTATTCTAGAAATTAAGTCTATAGGGATAGACCGGAATTAGGATGCTAGGACTTTCACAGAAGATGTTCATAGAGAAAGTACTAAAGAGAGTTTAGTATGGAAAACTCTAACGATGGGATTAATACCCTTCGGACGATGGTATTCATCTTTTCAAGAAGATAATGCCCCAGCACACCTGAGGAATAATAGATGCATGAGCAAAGATTCCCTTATGCTTCTGCAATAGGAGCCTCATGTATGCCATGCTATGTACACGACACTGATATATAGCACATGCTGAAGTGCCACAAGCAGATACAATCAAATCTTTTAGGTGAAGAACACTGTACTCTGTGAAATGTAATCCTTAAGTACTTGAGGAAGAAACTAAGGATATGATGCTGATCTTTGGTAATGGAGAACTCCAAGTTCAAGGATACACAGACTCGGATTTCATGTCTGATAATAGATGATCGGAAAGTCGACATCTGAGAGTCTGTTTGTGTGCAATGTGGGGCTGTCAGCTGGAAGATTCCAAGCAAATGGTGATAGCAGATTCCACCATGGAACGTAGAATATATTGCTGCATTCAGAAGCTACGAAGGAAGCATTCTAGTTACAAAAAGTTTGCTGCAGAAATTGGAGTAAGCCATCAGATGCCATTCCTCTATACTTGCGACAATAATGGTGCCATTAGCCCTTGCTAAGGAGCCAATGGTCTCATCAGAAATCCAAGTATATTGGCAGCCGGCAATACCACCTCATTCCGTGTGATTACCTCGAGAAAGGTTACGTCTGAGGTCAAGAGAGTCAACTCCACAGCTATAATTGTGGCAGACCACTTACAAAGCGGTTGGGCCAACAGAGGATCGATAGGCCTACCTTAGAGAAGATCGGACTTAGGACTTGTAGCCAATGGCTAGGGATCAAAGTGGGAGATTTGTTAGATATATGTTGCCCTTAGAAGCCAGAATTTGCTGACACTTGTAATTATACTTTCTAAGCCAAAATATAATTTTAACTTATAATCAATAAAATGGGTTGAGTTTCTATCACATATGGTGTATTTAGTAGTTTGTATGATAACATCCTTTGAGCTTAATGGTAATGATAATTCATTTTTCCAAGCAGTTTGAAAAATTAAGACATGAATTAATCATTATTAACCATAAAATGTCCGCGACCATAGGATCATCAGCGAGAGCGATTATGGCTGATTGATCTGGAAGGTTGCGTTGTACAATTGCTTCTCCTTTAGTAGCATGCAGTCTTAAGTTCTTACCGTGTGGAGACACTTGGGAGCGAGAGTACAGGTACCGTTAGAGAACGAGGCCACTGACGTTTTATTTTACGTGACCACCTCGGAGTAGTTCATTAGGGAGTTACTTCTCTAATGACTACTCGATTGCATATCAGTAGTGTATCTGTTTCTTTGACCTGAGGGACTTATTCAGCAGTTCTACACTTCTGAGGGTGTTATAGGTTTGACTACACCATTACTCAGTCTCTCTAGCGCATTCAAACCTCTGCATGGTAGTATGTTGCTTATTACTTATCATTAGTAGGAATTGGATTACATCCAAATGGAATCTATCTACCTCGGTGGTCTTAGAGTATGCAGTATCACCTCATGATAATCATGAGATCAAAGTCCAAAAGTCCATGGCCCATGGCAGTAGTCAAATAATAGAAAAGAGTTTCTATTTAAGATTTTTCACTCGAACCTCGTAATGATACACATAACAGAAATAGGGTTGACGGAGTTTACCTTAACTCTATACTCATCGGTGGCCGTCAAGATAGAAGATTATTAATCACACAAGGTAGCTGCACCAAGAGGTTCGCATTCAGCATCTGTATGGTGTTGCCATCCATTTACTGCCTAGGGTGTCGCTGGGTGGATTTTGGGAGCAAATTTCAGATATGATTTCAGGCATGTCTCATCTGAGATGACTTCTGCATCTAACGAAGTGTCGCTGATCCATCGAATAAGGAAGTTTCTGATGATAATGACATTGACATATCCCATTACCTCAACAGAAACTGAACCTAACGCTAGGCACTAACAAAAGTCTGGTTGTTATCTGCTATTCTATCAATGAAACTGATCCAGTTTAAATTTGATCTTTGAATGAGATTCAATTAGGTCAAGTAGAAATCGTGCTAGCACTCGATTGAGACCCTATGTTCTTCTTGCTATTCATACTTGTGTCCTGACTGCAGCCAAAGGAGGTTGTCGGCTCAAACTCAGAGCCTTCACTATGGTCTAACTGGAGTGTTGCATCCAAGTCATGAAAGAGGTTGTCTTATTGTAAGACGATTACCTACCATTTTTGGTCACCTGCCATTTCTTGATTCTTTGACTTGGTTACAAAAGTCTCTTACCTTTGACTGGTTCAAATGTGACCATTGGCAATTTTGACTTTTGACACATTGTCCGCAACCTGATTAGGGGAAGAGCTGGTGGAGGCCTGTCCCTACCAAGAACCTTGATAAGAGAGGGCGCAGCGCCACCCTAGCATGTGCCCCAAGTTGGATCGCCTAGGCGTCCTTGTTGGACAAGGACTCCTCTCCTTTTTGGATTCCAATTAGATTCTCCTAAGAACCAACTTTGATGCGTTCTTAGGCACCTCTAGGAGGATTATCCAGGGGACTCTAGTTCCAACCAATCAGATTTAGATCTGATTTCACAAAGAGTTGTGATTGGTTGGAAGAAGAGAGAGAAGTTGGATCACAGACTAGTCTATAAATAAGACCCTGGCCCAACTCAGATTAAGGTTTAGAGATAACCCCAACCCCAAGGGCTGCCTCTCCTCTCCTCTCCTCCTCCATGCTAAGTCCACCTTCTCCCTCTCCTCTCCATGCCCAAAGGAGTTTGGGATCTTAGTTGGTGCAATCCAAACGAGAGAAAAGCAACAGAAAGCTAGAAGGCTGCACTACTGCAAAGGACAACTGCTGATCTTCAAAAGATGTTTTGAAGATCCTCCAGATCAGATTTAGATCTAATTTTTGAAGATGTGATAGAGAAGAAGAAGATCTCTAGATTCAGCTCGAGTGGATACTGATAGAGGCTAGGCACTTGCATGGCTAGATCCAGAACCTTCCGCTGCATACAGGATCATCAATAGGTAATAGGATTACCCTACATCAAGGTAAATTAAATATGATTTAATTTATCTATATTTTATTTTTATTATTAAAATAAAAAAGATCAGATCTAAAATATCCCAGATCTGATTTGGATCAAAGATAAAAAATTTTGAAATATATCTCTTGATCCGATCAGATCTGAACGAACCTGGTCTGGGAAATCAAGATTTTTTCTTCAAGGATTACATGCACAAATTCCACTATGAGAACCATCTATTAACATATAGATAAGACTCCATTAAATATTCTCAATTTGGAATAATTCAGTGAACTCATTTCCTAATGAGCACCCACATTTTTGTATTAGTGTCATACACAAGTTATTGTGACATCAATCATCCTTTCAATCGAGCATACAAAGAATGTGCTAGTCTTACCGAAAAACATTGATCCCTAACTCAATGTTCTATCGACTAAAAATATTTAAATTAGGGTTTTAAGATTTTAGGTCTCACTAGTATGATCTCATCATAATCTTAAAATCATAGCCCTAATTTATAGAATTTATCATAATCTTAAATAAATAATAAGACACTGCATATGATGAAATAAATGCTTTTATTTGTTAAAAATGTCATTACATGAGTCTGGAAGATAAAGAACATCCCAATAAATTGGCTTGAGGGCATATTCCTTTCAGGTGATGGTCTAGAAGAAGATGATGGTCTAGAAGAGGATGAAGTCCAACTCAAAATCTGCCATAGGATGGAAATAATGACTTCAACCATGGTGCACTGAATAGTGATGTTCTCTTCCAGTCTCTATGCAATTCTGGCATTCTCGGATAGGAGTAGTTCAATCTGAGCTGATGTCTTATATTGCTCCTTCTCCAAAATTTCTAGCCTTTGGGACAATCTACTAATTTGTTGGCTAAGTATTTATGTCTGACCTTCAGTAGATATTTTTTGTCCTTCAATGCTTTCAAAGAGTTGATGCCTCACACTGGACAGTATATCCATAAATCTTTCAAATATTTTCTGAACCACTTCTTCTACCATCCTTTCAATTAAAAGATCTTGATCAAAAGCAAGGTGCTGGTGCAGGATAAGGAGGCACCTGAGGAGAGTGTGGGGACCCTGGTGTAGTGAAAGAGGGTCCAGCAGTAGATGTTGATGGTGGAGGGGGTGGAGATCTATGTTCTTCGGGCTCATTTGCAGCATGTTCATCTGCCCTCATCCATCTATCATCTTTTTTTACAAACTTCATCTGATTTAATGTTCCTTCATTGATGAAGTCTGTGTGAGCCAGCATTTTGAAGTCTTCACCTTCTAGATTAACTTGAAAGTCCTTGAAGATTAAAGTGAAGATCATTCCATTGGATAAACAGGCCTTGCTTTTGCTGGCAGTATCCTTCAATTGTTGAAGCATAAGAGAGAGAAAGCTGATGGAAGTTCCAGTCACCATAAAGAACATAATACCTAGTTTTCTCTTTCCAACCCAGTCATGTCTTCCTACCTTAGAAAAAACTATGTGATTGACAAAAGATTGCAGTAATCTCATCTTAATCAAGAGAAGATGTGAGACTAATTATAGATTTTCATCAAAATTCTTCCTTTCTAAGATGCACTTGAGATTTTCAATTTTATCAAACAAGTTTAGATTACTAATCCCTATCCTAGGCACTTTGAGAAGCTGCCCTATTTTTCTCTCATCTAAGAAAATGTGCACTCCTTTCACAATGGGCTCTACCTTCGACCCATGCTCAAAGCTAATGTTGTCAAAAAATTTTCTTATCAAGTCTGGATAAATATTTACCTCTAGGATACACAACTTTTTCCATCCTTGCTGTCGGATCCAAGATCCAATATGAAAGTGTTCCCGATCTAGGTATTTGATGTCCACACAGCGGCCCATTGGAACAGTCCTAGTAGCAATGAAGAGACGAGCATGAGATGAAGAAGCAGACGGAGATGATTAAGCCAAGTCCCGCTGTCGCTTAGCCTTAGCTTTAGTCGATGGTGTGACGGAAGATCTTTGTACGATGAGGGATCTGTTCTTCAGAGCCATTGGGGTTTAAGATTTGGAGGGAATGGACAAAAGAAGGTGATTTGGAAGGTTTTTGAGGAGAGGGGGGGGGAGTTTTGGAGAGTTTGGAGGAGAGGTCTCAGAAGAATGGAACGATTGAATGAAATAGGGGACCTCTCATAGATCGATTAGAAAAAGGGCCTGCAAGAATCGAGAGCTCTCATCTTAAAGATGAGAAGTCTCAAAAACTTTGAGAGCTCTCATGTTTAGCGCAAGAGGTCTCGAAATCTAGCCGAGAGGTCTCGTGAATAACTCGAGACTTCTCGAGCACAGGGAGAAGAAATCAAAATAAAGGAGGAATTTCAAGCCAATTTCTTCTTGAATTTTTTAAGATGGGATTAGGGGTGTTAAGGATGATGGAAGGTGATCAAAAGTGATCCAATAAATTCAAGATTAAACATTTTCAAAGTGGATCACAAATACCAAGTTCATCTCGAATTTTTGAGAATCTATCTTCACTTAGAGGTTTTGTAAAAATATCAGCTAATTGATTTTTAGTTGAAACAAATTCAAGCACAATGTTATTATTTTGAACATGATCTCTAATGAAATGATGTCTAATTTCAATGTGTTTGGTTCTTGAATGTTGAATAGAATTTTTTGTCAAGTTTATGGCACTAGTGTTATCATATCTAATAGGTATCTTATTTTGCTTAATTCTAAAGTCTTCGAGTTGTTGTTTGATCTAAAGTATTTGAGCACAGCAACTCCCCATAGTAATATATTCGACCTCGGCCGTTGACAATGCTACAAAGTTTTGTTTGCTATACCATGAGATCAAGTTCAATCCTAAAAGCTGATAGATGCCACTGGTACTCTTTCTATCAATTCTACATCCTCCATAGTCTGCATCAATGTATCCAATCAATTCAATGAAGGATTGTTTTGAGTATCAAAGACCTAAGTTGTGTGTGTAGATCAAATATCTAAAAATTCTCTTAACAACTAGTAAGTGTGATTCTTTAGAATTAGATTGAAATCTAGAACACATGCATACACTAAATAATATATCAGGCCTACTTGCAGTTAAGTAAAGTAGGGATCCTATCATACCTCTATAGAGCTTTTCATTTACACTCTTACCATTTTCATCTTTGTCAAGTTTGCATGAGAAGCTCATGGGTGTGCCGATCTTCTTTCCATTTTCCATGCCAAACTTCTTGAGTATCTTCTTGATGTACTTTGTTTGGCTAATGAAAATATCTTCTTTTGATTATTTAACTTATAGTCCAAGGAAGAAATTTAGTTTCCCTATCATGCTCATTTCAAATTCACTCTGCATCAACTTAGCAAACTTCTGACAAAGAATTTCATCAGTAGCTCCAAATATGATGTCATCCATATATATTTGAGCTATAAGAAGGTTATTATTTTTCTTTTTCAAAAATAGTGTGGTGTCTACACTTTCTCTAATAAAATTATTTTATAATAAAAATTTACTCAATCTCTCATACCATGCTTTAGGTGCTTGTTTAAGTCCCTAGAGTGCTTTATTTAACTTATATACATGATTGGAAAGTGAGTGATTTTCAAATCCGGATAGTTGTTCTACAAATACTTTTTTGGTAATATAACCATTCAAAAAGACACTTTTCACACCCATTTAAAATAATTTAAAATTTATATAACAAGCAAAAATAAGTAATAATATAATAGCCTCTAATCTTGCTACAGATGCATATATTTCATCAAAGTTAATTTTTTCTTCTTGATTATATCTTTTTGCAACTAATCTAGCTTTATTTTTTGCAACATTACCATGTTCATCTAATTTATTCCTAAATATCCATTTTGTACCAATTAAAGGATGATCTATGGGTCTGTTTACAAGAGTCCATACATTATTTTTTTCAAATTAGTTTAGTTCATCTTGCATGTCTAGCATCCAATTAGAGTCTTGTTCAGCTTCTTCTATGTTTTTAGATTCTATTTGAGAAACAAATGCAAGACAATCAAATGTATCCTTAAAAGAGGATCTAGTTCTTGCCCCTTGCAAAGGATCACCTAATATCAATTCTCTTGGGTGATTGTGTGAATACCTCCACTCCTTGGATAGATCTCTATGATTATTAGATGCTTCATTCTCACCATCATTGCTTTGTTCCAAGATTGTTGTAGGTTTATCTTTGTCTTGAATGTTATTATCCTTCAAGTTTAGGTCCTTCATTCTATCTTCGAGAATTCCTATATTATCATCAAAAATATCTTCCTTTCTCAAAGATTGATTGTTAGCTTCATCAAAGATAATATGTATAGATTCTTCAACAACCAAAGAGTATTTGTTGAAGACTCTATATGCTTTGCTAGATGTAGAATATCCAAGGAATATACCCTCATCTACCTTAGCATCAAATTTACCTAGATTATCTTTTCCATTGTTATGAATAAAATAATTGCAACCAAAAATATAAAAATAATTAATATTGGATCTTTTTTTTGTTTCAAAGCTCATAGGGGATCTTCTTTAAGATCGGATGAATAGAAACTCTATTTAGGATGTAACATACTGTGTTAATGGCTTCAGCCCAAAAGTATTTGGATAGATTCCCTTCACACAACATGGTACAGGCCATACAACTAAGGTTCTATTTTAACAACTTTATTTTGTTGAGGGATTCTAGGTACTGAAAAATTATGTTCTATGCCATGTTCATTGCAAAATTCTTCAAAGTATTTTTTTTCAAATTCTGTGCCATGATCACTATGGATACATACCATAGTAGAATTCTTTTTATTTATTATTTTCTTGTAAAACTTTGAAAATATTGAAAATGGTTCATCTTTATGAGCTAAAAATAGAACCCAAGTGAAACAAGAATAATCATCAATAATTACTAGACTATACTTCTTTCCTCCTAGGCTTATGGTCCTAGTAGGTCCAAACAAATCCATATGAATCAATTCAAAAGGCCTAGAAGTTGAAATCATATTTTTGAATTTGAAACTTCTCCTAGTTTGTTTTTCAAATTGGCAAGCATCACAAACATGATCAACTTTGAAATTTAGTTTTGATAGCCCCTTAACTAAGTCTTTATTATGCAATTTATAAAGAGTATGCATGCTAGCATGACCTAATCTTCAGTGTCAAAGCCAACTAGTTTCTTTTATGTTAGCATTCATTGCAACTAGGCATTGGCCTCTCTTCATGGAAATTTCATCAAGATTCATAATGTAGATGTTTCCATGCCTAAATCCAATAAATTTTAAGCTATCATCCAAGGAACTAGATACTTTACACAAAGAAGATTCAAAAGAGACTTTAAAATCTTTATCATAAAGTTGACTGATACTAAGTAAGTTATGTTTTAAATTATCAACTAACAATATATTATCTATAATGGTGGTTGGAGTAATCTAAATTTTATTATAGCCAATTATTTTATCTTTGCCATTATCACCAAAGATGACTGCTCCCCCTTCCTTTCTTTCTAGGATGACGAATTATTGCTTGTCATCCGACATATGTATTAAGCAGCCGCTATCTAAATACCACTTCCATTTTGATCCTTGGGCTGCAAGGCATTTCTACACAAATAATCAAGTGATAGTTTTAGATACCCAAGTCTTCTTGAGTCCTTTAGAATTAGTAGACATGGTTTCTTTTGGAATCCAAATGCTTTTAATGTGCTTTTCATTAAATTTTCTAGTATTGCATTCAAAAGTCTTGTGTCCTACCTTTTCACATCTAAAACAAATGGTATGAGAAGTGCTATTAGATATGTGTGCAGTGAAGAAATTTTTTAGAAACTTGATTTTATCTTTAGATTTATATCCTAGTCCAGCCTTATCATAAACTCCTCTTTGATTATTTAAAATCACTTACAATTTTTTAGAACTATAAGTAAATTTATCAACTAAAGGCTTTAATTTATCCAATTCATCTTTTAGAATTTTGTTTTCTTCTTTTAACTTATTATGGCTACTAATTACCTCTTTCTTTTCTTTCAAGAGTGTTTGAGTCATTTTCTTAAGATTTTTATTTTTTGAGCTTATCTTTTTAAAATCTTTCATCAAGTCATAAAAAGCATCTTGAAGCTTATCAAAGGTAAAATCTGAATCAAGAGTGGAGGATACCTCATCATCTTGTGTCATGAAACATAAGTTTGCTTCATTTTGGTTTTCTTCCTCTGAGTTTGACTCGTCACTGTCACTCCAAGTTGCTAACATGACTTTCTTTTTTGTTCTTTTTGGCTCCTTCTTCAACAGAGGACATTCAGCCCTAAAATGTCCTGGCTTCTTGCATTCGTAGCAAGTGGGCTGATCCCTCTCTTTTTCTTTTTCTTTCTTCCTACTGGCTTCTCCTCTAATGAAGCTCCTCTTCTTGAATCCTTGTCTTCTTCTTCTCATAAATTTCTTGAATTTTTTTATCACCAGGGCCATGTCTTCATCATTTTCCTCACTAATGGATAGATCATCTTCTTCTTCATCAATCATAGATTTCAGCACTATTATTTTCTTCTTCTTATTATCTTCTTCATTATGCCAACTCATGGCAAGCTCATGTGTCATCAAGGATCCAATGAGCTCCTCTAGAGATAGTGTGTTCAGATCCTTTGCCTCTTGAATGGTTGTTACTTTGGCCTCCCATGACCTAGGTAAAGACCCGAGGATCTTTCTCATCAATTCACTATTAGTGTAAACTTTACCTAAGCTTTTTAAATCATTTATAATATCAGTGAATCTTGTGTACATGCTAGTGATAGATTCAATGGTGTCCATTTTAAATAACTCATATTGGTGAACTAGCATGTTGATTTTAGTTTCTTTTACTTGATTTATTCCTTCATGTGTGACCTCAAGTCTATCCCAAATTTTCTTTGCAAAATTGCAAGTGGAGATTCAGTTAAACTCATTTGCATCAAGGGCACAATAGAGTAAATTTATTGCCTTGGCATTTAATTGGACAAGTTTCTTTTTCATTTCATCCCAATCCTTCTTCGACTTAGGAGAGGACGTGCCATTGACAATGACTATGGGTGTGTGTGGACCATTGACAATGACACTCCATATGTCATAGTCAAAGGCTTGAATGAAAATGTGCATGCAAGCTTTCTAATAGGTATAGTTGGATCCATTGAAAAGAGGTGGCCTATTTGTGGATTGCCCTTCAGCAAGTGAACCTCTTAGTTGGGTTGACATGATCTTTGTCTTTAGTTGAAAAAATCAATAATTAGTAGAGAACTTGGCTCTGATACCAATTGTTGCCCAGATAGACAACCCAAGAAGGGTGAGTTGGATTTTCAAAAATTTAAAGCAGATATATGCAGTGATAAATGATTAAATCCTAAGTGAATCAAATATGAGAGTAAATAAAAGACACAATCAAGAGCACACACACAAACAAGAGAATTTTATAGTAGTTTCATGCTCTCCCAGCATCTATGTCCACTCCCTAAGCAAACTCTTGAGAATTTCACTATAATCCCGCAAGATTACAATCGGATAGTTTTTTTGGACTCACTATCCAAAAGTCTAGTTGGTTTTTTTCTAGGTTCACCAACCACAACCCTTATAAGGATCAGACAAACTAATCTGAATAAACAGAGGGGAGAAAAATCCCAAAACCCAAGTTTCAAACCCTGCTGAAACCAAGTACATGGAAGAGAAAAAAATTTTACAACTCGAAATGCCCCTTTGAATGAGCAAAAAAGTTATTCTTATAGTTTGTTGAAAGGCTCTTTGAATATGTGGAGTTAATGTACTTTAAGGTTCTTCGAAGCTTGAGAGAACTGATTGATTGGAGATTGGATATTTGTTCAAGAACAGAGCATGCTTCGCTTTCTCTCATTTTTTTTGGATCAATTAAAAATAAGCCTTCTTTCTTTTATATCTATAGCATTTTCTCTCTTCTGGTGATGATTGGAGCTTAGAAAAAATAAAATTTGATCATTGGAGAGGAGCAATTAGCCATTGGGACCAAAAAAATCTAATCTAGAATGTCCCATCAAAAGGTTATCACTGAGTCTTAAGACCTCTCAGTTTATCTTGAGACGTCTTGCCAAGTTATGAGGCCTCTCGATTTGATCAGGAGAGCTCCCACATTTAGTTGCATGAAAAATTAGCTTTCTAAAAAAAATGGCTCGCTTGAGATCGAGACCTCTCGGTTCTGAAATAGACGTCTCGTTAGAACCATGAGACCTCTCGAAAATTCTACGAGACCTCTCGCTCTCAGAGCATAGAAACTGGATTTCTATTGCCTGAGATCAAGAGCTCTTGAGATTCACTTGAGATCTCTCAAAACCAAGCCAGAACTTTATTTGGGGCATGCCAATCCATTCAAGAGCTCTCGAAAAAATTCCAAGATATCTTGAAGACTACTCCAAGGCAATTTTAAGAGAATTTTTGCACCAATCAAGGAGATTCGATTTTTATTTGAATTTTACTTTATGTCTTCCTTATTTTGATCAAAGAGCTCTCTTTCTTCTGATATTAGAATACTTAAAATGAATTATATTAGTAATCATTTGCTTTAATATTTAGTCATCATCAAAATCACTTAGGGGGTTCGACAGAATTTCATATGCTTCGACAGTGGGTTCTATTATGTATGTCATGATATGTACGCAACCAGATATGGCATACTCACTAACGACAATGAATAGATACCAATCTGATCCAGGGAAGAACCACTGGAAAGTTGTTAAAACCATCTTGAAATATTTAAGAGATACTAAGGACCAATGGCTTGTTTATAGTGTGTTGGACTTGAGACTTATTAGGTTTACAGGCTTCAATTTCCAATCTGATCATGATGACAGCAAAAGTATGTCGGAATATGTGTTAACCCTTAATGATGGTGCTATCTACTAGAAGAGTTTCAAGCAGCACACTATAGCCGACTCAGTTTGCGAGGTGGAGTATGTCGCTGCATCAGATGCTGCTAAAGAAGCAGTATGACTAAGAAAATTCATCACCGAGCTTAGAGTAGCATCCTTCTTTGATGGTCCAGTTCTACTCTACCATGACAGCTCTGGAGCCATTGCTCAGGCAAAGTAATCGAAGGCACACCAGCGGACGAAATATATTCTGCACTGCTACCATCTTATCTAGGAGATCGTGAATCGAGGTGACGTCGATCTTCAGAAGATCAATGGAAAGAAGAACCTGGACAACCCATTCACTAAAGCTATTACAGTGAAGGAGTTTGATGACTTTAAGTCAAAGATGAGTATTAGATACTGCACCAATTGACTTTAGTCCAAGTGAAAGATTGTTGGGAATAGAGTCCTAGAGCCAATCATCAATCTATTGATGATTGTACTATTTTTTATACTTGTATATCAACTATTAATAAATAAAATTTATTTTGATATTTTATCATCAAAAAATCTCATATCTTCTAATGAACTCCTATGTTGTGGTGATGTCCTTAGGATTATTTATAATCGACAAAGAAGGATTTATCGTTTAGTCTTTAAACCTGTTCGTGATCAAATGATATGTTGTTATCAAGGACGACAATATTTATCGAGTGTAGGTCATTGTGTATCATATGGATTGATTGTCCTTTTAACTAAGGAGTGTGCAGACACTAGTATGGCATGCAAGTGAGATGTAGGGGTACATTTACACTGAACGTGACCAATTCTAGAGCTTTTCTACTGTTGAGATTTGCTCTGATGAAATATGGATATAAGTGTCCCTCCGATCTGAGATCACTATAATGATTTTTGAGCAACTCACTATGCTTTGGTGTCAGACTACCTGAATTTCTAATTCAATGATGGAAGGTTTCTAGGCACAGTCAAATATTTGAGAAGTCGGTGCGTGTATCAAGATGAAATTGATCACTCCTAATTTTAGGAGCTGTATTTAATTATATTTTAATTTAGCAAATTCTTGGTTAGGATAGTCCTAATAAGGGGTCACAGGACTAATTATCTTGAGATACAATTTGGATGTATCTTTCAAGATTGATAGTTTAACTCTGAGTCATCCTCATACGTAGAGGTCAAAGAGATGAATTATGCAGTAACCATATTCACATAGGTTCTGAATATTACAATTGTGACTATTTGACCTATCCGAACATCGAGTATCATTGCTAGATGGTCACTTCGATTAGTACAAAAAGTGGTTCTTATGCTATCGGCTTTGGTTCGATCCTGTAGGGTCACACATACTAGAGGTTCCTACCTAATCTGATGGCTGGTGAAGAGTCAGGTCACACATACTAGAGGTTCCAACCTAATCTGATGGCTGGTGAAGAGTCTTACTGGATTAGAACTCTATGGTCAAGAGTCCCACTGACTAAGACTCTTCGATCGAGAGTCTTACTGCATTAGAACTCTGAGTCCTAGTTGTCTAGGACTCTATGATCAGGAGTCCTAGTGGACAAAGATTTTATGGTCAAGAGTCTCACTAGACTGGGACTCTTTGATCAAGAGTCATACTGCTCTGGGACTCTATGATCGAGAGTTTGGACTTTGTGATCATGATTGTCACTTGTTTTGAACATCAAGATCAAGAATCCCACTAGTTTGGGACTCTTCGATCAAGAGTTTCATTTTGATAGAACTCTGTTATCCAGATATCCACTAAATTTGAACTCTATATTTATGAGAGTTTTAATTAGTGATTTGATCACTAATTAACTCAATTTGATGGAGTAATTATTTTTGTATCAAGTCCAATTGAATTAGATTCAATTGGGTTTGACTTGATTAGGTTATGAGATGACCTAATCATCGAGGAAGTATGATCGCTAATTTGATCAAGAGTTGGACTTATTTAATTTTTGATTTGATTAGGATTTAACTAAACCTAAATAAGCCTAAATGAGTTAGGTTTAATCTGATCTAATTGAGCCTAACTAATTTAGATTGGATTGTGTTGGGAAAAAACCCCGCTCCTGTCGAAATCCAGTCTGATGCTTAGCCTAATGTGACTGGTAATCATAGAAGAGCTTCGATTGGAAATTCTTCCTCTAACAGCCGAACCCCAGTCAAACTCCTTTAGTAGTTGAACTTCTCCAGTGGTCGAACCCCTCCTGGACTTCCTCCAGTGACCGAACCCCAGTCAAACTCCTTCAAGCACCCAGACTCCCTCCAGTAGTCGTATCCCTCCCAGATCTCTCATTCAGTCGAATTTCTATAGGAGCCGAACTCCTTTCGGACGTCTTCTTCGATCGGATTCCTACAGGAGCTGAACTCCTTTCGAATGTCTCCTTTGGTCGAATTCCTCCAGGAGCTGAACTCCTTTCGGACCTCTCCTTCAAATAGATTCCTCCAAGAGCCGAACTCCTTCCGAACTTCTCCTTCAGTCGGATTCCTACAGATGCCGAACTCCTTCCAAACTTGTTCTTTAATCAGATTCCTCCAAGAGCCAAACTTCTTCTGGACCTCTCCTTCAGATAAATTTCTATAGAAGCCAAACTCCTTCTAGACTTCTCCTTCAGTCGGATTCCTGTAGGAGCCAAACTCCTTCCAAACCTCTCCTTCAGTCGAATTCCTATAGGAGCCAAACTCCTTCCAAACTTCTCCTTCAATCAAACTTCATCTAGATTCCTCTAGTGGATTACTTTTAGATTTTAAGTAGTATTCCTCCCAGATGATTCCCCCTAGTTGTATTCCCCTTAGGAGTTCGAATTCCTTTGGAATTGATATATGTCAAAGTTCTTCACCAACCAATATCTACTTTCTCCGAACTTCGACTATTAAATCTCAATGAACAGATGTTCCCACTATAGGATGGTTATAATTATCATTTATCAGGATGGTTATGACTGTCATTTATCAGTCTACTATAGACGACCCCACTATCGGATGGTTACAGGCTCCATCTATAAAAAGAGACCCTCTAGATACGTTTTCTCTAAGCTCTCTTCTCCTTCCCAAAATTTTGTTGAATTCTTATTTGAGCACTCCATTTCTATTGGCCAGAAGAGCTGACTTGATCATCGGAGGGTTCTGCCGGAGCCACCACCACCGACTCTAGATGGGACTTTATTTTGCAGGTCACTAATGGCGACCTCTTCTTCTCCAACTCCAGCTCGATCTGACATCAATCAAATTCTGCACCAATAGAATTGACGCTAGAGGAAGGGCCCTCTATTTCTGAGGTACCTTTATCTTAAAGGAGTGCTCAGTCGATCCTATGGATCTTCTTCTTCAAGGTCCATCTCCATCCACTCCCTCGATCCCAAGAAATGCCTTCAAAGAAGGTGACTACCCAGAGATCTATCGCTTCTATTATCAGATCTGAGCCAGACCCACGTTCCTACTCCAGCATCGGTGCTTCAATCTCCTCCTCCATCGGCAGCCATGATAAATCCAAAGTAGTTTAACCTACTGATGCAGCGGGTTCAGGGCCTCATCGAGATGGTGCAGACCATGCAACAGCCCATGATGATGATTTCGCTAGGAAACCCACCATCGATATGTCAGAAATCGATTTTGAGGAAGTGCACTTAGGCTAGCATACCTGTTGCCCCTAGGAAGGAAAAATAGAGAGCAGAGGATCCTTGTTCGGATGATGATTCTTCTCCAAAAGAGATCTTTCCCATCTACGGTCGAAAGTCTTCAAAGATCTACGATCAAGATGACGTCCTCGATCAGAAACTATGAAAGATGGATCAATAGATTGAGGAACTCAGCCACGTCACCTCGGCTCATCATGATGATGTCTGCATCGATCCCCCTTTCTCTCCTCAAATTATGTAAGAGCCCATTTTGTTGAACTTCAAGCTTTTCCAATTTAAAAACTATGATGGAACCTCTAATCCGGTCAATCACCTGGAGGTCTTTCGGATCATGATTCTGCACCATGGCGCACCAGATGCCATCTTATGTCGAGCTTTTCCATCTACCTTAAAGGAAGCAATAAGAAACTGGTACTCGACATTGAAGCCAAGTATGATCATCTTCTTTGATCAGATGAGCTATCAGTTTACAGCTCACTTCGTCAGCAGTCGATGTTCATGTCGAGGTTCGCATTCCCTGATGAATATCAAGTAGAAGGAGGGAGAATCGATTCGGGCTTATGTTACCCGATTTAATACTGTTGCATTGGAGGTCCAAAACTTGGATCAGTCTGTTGTAATGGCCGCACTCAAGGGCGGCCTTCAGAAGAATGATTTGTTGTTCTCCTTGGAGAAGAAGTACCCCAAAAATTTTATCGATCTGCTAGCTCAGGCTGAAGGATATGCCCAAGCAGAAGAAGCCTTCAGGTTGAAGGATGAAGAAGCCACAAGAGAGCAGCGGGTGGGCGAGTCCAATAGATCCATCATTGATAGAGGGCCGAATAAAGTTCGATCGCACTCACAGACTCCATCCGAGCACAAGAGAGCCCGAACTCCTCCTCGAGCTCATCATCAAAGTAGCCTCGATAGAAAGGTGTGAAGAAGTTCTCCCCTCAGAAGGTTTCACAACTATTCCCTCCTTAATGCTCCTAAAACTCAAGTTCTGATGGAAATTAAGAATCAGCTACCAAGGTCAGAAGAATTATGATCTCCCTCAAATAAGTGCAATCGAAGCAAGTACTGTTTGTATCATCATGATCATGACTATGATACTGAAGAATGCATTTAGCTCCAAGATGAAATCGAGGAGCTCATCAGGAGAGAACGGCTGGGATGATTCCTCAGATGTCGGTCTGAAGCAAGAGAAGGTCAGCCAAGGGTGCTGATGCAGCTAGAACTGCCAATGAGAGAGGAATAACAAGGAGATCGGTTGCCTCTCGGCATCATCAACACTATCTCTAGGAGACTTAGTACTTCAGTGAGCTACCATCTCTCAGCCTCGAAGCTAGGAGAAGCTTGCCCCAAATTGGGAAGCTCCGTATAAAATAGAGAAGGTTGTCCGACATGAAACTAATCACCTGAAAGAGCTTGAAGGAACAACACTCCCACAATCTTGAAATTTAAAAAATCTAAGAATGTACTGCCAGTAATTTTCCTTCAATAAAACTCCTCCATTTCAATATTATTGTTTCTTGGTGCAAAAACTATGTGATGACAAGAAAGAAGCAATCAAAAGTGACCATGTTAGGAATAGAAGGAGAACCTCATCCTAACATAAGCAAGTCGAAGACCTTCGATTATTTAAGATAGGAGGAGAACCTCATCCTAACGTGAGCAAACTTGAAGACCTCATTCATTTTAGACGAGGTGAGGGGAGAGGCCCTGACAACAATCCTAATGTGCCCCTACAGTCCATTAGGAATAGGAAGAGAACCTCATCCTAACGTGAGTAAAGTCGAAGACCTCATCTATATAAGACAAGATGAAGGGAGAGGCCGTACCGATGATCCCAATACTTCAATAGGAGATAAGATCTCCTACAATCTCGATTAGAGATAAGATCTCCTCTGAGATTCAACTTCAACCTCAATAGGAGATAAGATCTCCTACAACCTCGACTGGAGATAAGATCTCCTCCGAGCTTCAACTTCAATAGGAGATAAGATCTCTCTCAACCTCCACGGAAGATAAGATCTCCCTCGAGCTCCAATCCTTCAATAAGAGATAAGATCTTTTTCAACCTCGGTTGGATATAAGATCTCTTTCGAGCTTCAACTTTAACCTCAATCGTGTTAGATATATGTGCCCTAGAAGCCAGAATTGGCTGACACTTGTAATACACTTCTAGGGGCAAAATTATAATTTTGACTATAATTAATGAAATGGATTATTTTCTATCACACATGTGTATTTAGTGTCTGTGATACATCCTTTGAGTTAATGGTAATGATAATTCATATTTTCAAGAGTTGAAAATTTAAGACATGAATAATCATTATTAACTCATAAACAGCTCCCGACCATAGGATCATCACGAGGATGGTGATTGACCCGGAAGGTTGGTGTACGATCGCTTCTCTTTAGTAGATGAGTCTTGAGTCTACGGTGTGGAGACACTGGAGCGAAAGTATAGGTACTTGTTAGAGAACGAGGGCACTGAGCGTGACCACCTCGAGTAGTCATTAGGAAGTCTACCTTCTCGTCAATGACTGACTCGATGCTGCAGTAGTGTGTCTGGTTCTTTGACCTGAGATGCATCGGCAGTTCACCTTGAGGGTGTTATAGTTTGACTACACCATTACTCGGTCTCCTAGCCATATGGAACCCTGAGGTGTATGTTGGCTATAGCATGTTCATTGTAGGAACTGGATTGCATCAAGATGGGATCTATCTACCTCGGTGGTAGAGGAGCAGCCCTATGATGATCATGAGAATCAAGTCCAGAAAGCCCATGGCCATGGTAGAGTGAAATAATAGAAAGAGTTTCTATTTAGATTTTCACATTGGACTCGAATCGAATGATTACATCATATGACAGAGACTAGGGTTTGACGAGTTCACCTTAACCCTAATCTGATCGGGGCTCAAGATAGAAGAACTTAATCACACAGGTAGCTGCACCAAGAGGTTCGCATTCAGCTCTGATGGGTTGCCACCATATACTGCTAGGTGTCACTGGTGGATTTTGGGAGCAATTAGAATGATTTAGATGATCGATCATTCTAGCTGTTCGAATCAGAAGAGTTCTGATCCATCGAAAGGAGTTTCGATGATGTCTATGATAGAGATCATGACATATCCCATTACCATACAGAACTGAACCTAACTGGGTCACACAAACAAGGGTTTGAATCTGGTGATCATCAATTGAACTGATCTAGTTCAATTGATCTGAATGAGATTCAATTAGGTTCAAGGAAATCGTGCTAGCACTCGATTGAACCTAACGTTCTTCTTTTACTATCATAAATAAGTTGTCCTGACTGAGCCAAAGGAGTTTGTGCTCAATCAGAGGCCTTCATATGGTCTGACTGGAGGTTGTCCAAGTCAGAATAGGTTGTCTTATTTGTAAGACATTACCTGCCATTTTTGGTCACCTGCCATTTCTTGTTCTTTGACTTTGGTCAAAAGTCTACCTTTGACTGGTCAAACGTTGACCATTGACCCTTTGACTTTTGACCACATGTCATGCACCTATTGGAGAGCTGGTGGGGGCCTGTCCCCCTGCCAGAACCTGGCAAGGAGAAGGGCGCACGCCAAGGGTGGCGTGAGCCCAAGTAGGAGGCGCCTAGGAGTCCTTGTTGGACAAGGACTCCACCTCCCTTTTGGATTCCAATCAGAGTTCTACTAAGAATCCAGTTTGACTGGTCTTAGGCGCCCTCTAAGGAGGAATCCAGGGGTCTCTATTCCAACCAATCAGATTTAGATCTGATTTCACAAAGGGTTGTGATTGGTTGAGAGGAAGAGGAGTTGGATCACAAGAGGTCTATAAATAAGACCCTGCGCCCAACCCTAATTCTAAGTGAATGCAATTAGAGATTTCCCATGCCCCAAGGCTGCCTCTCCCCTCCTTCTCCATGCCATAGTCTCTTCTCCCCTTGCTCTCCACGTCCAAAAGTGTTTTGGACTTAGGTTGGTGCGATTCAGATCAAGAAAGGCGATCAAAAGCAAGAAGGCTGCGCTGCTGCAAAAGGACGACTGCAGATCTTCAAAAGAGTTTTGAAGATCCTCCAGATCAGATCCAGATCTGATTTTTGGAGGTGTGATAGAGAAGAAGAGGATCTCCAGATCCAACCCGAGTGGATACCGGTAGAGGCCAGGCGCTTGCGTGGCTAAGATCCAGAACCTTCCGCTGCAATCAGGATCATCTACAGGGTAATAGGATTACCCAAATCAGGTAAATTAAATTTGATTTAATTTATCTTATTTTATTTTATTTATTAAAATAATAAGAATCAGATCTGAAACATATCAAGATCTGATTGAGATCAAGAGAAAATTTTTGAAATATATCTCTTGATCTAATCAGATCTGGACGAACCTGGACCGGGAAATCAGGATTTCCCTTCAACTGGTATCAGAGCCATGGTTCTAAATTGTTTAGATCTGATTTTAATTTTATTTTAATTAGAAAATAAAGTGATTTCAGATGTCACATGAGATGTGATCAGATCTGAAATCAGAAAAATTAAAATTAAATGATTTGGATCTAAGAACATGAAGATATGCATGACTAGTTCTAGAATAGAATAGTTCTATAGAATAGTTTTGCATGTCTTTGATTTAATCTGATTAAATCATATTTTAGATCTTCTTATTTACTATTTTCTGATATTATAAGTGTTATAATAACATCTGATAAACAGCAAATAAAAATTATTTAATTTTAAATATCATATGAGATATGATAGATGCATGACTAGACTAGTTGTAGAATAGTTCTACATAATTGTCTAGATTAGAATTTATTTTGATTAGATCAATTTAAATCTAATTTTTTAGATTATTATGTGATAATTTAGATCTGAAAACATGCATGATTTGATACATGAGATGTATGCAAAATATGCCTTGATTAGATCTAAATTTGTATATGAGATATATGATATAGATCTATAACTGTTTTGTAGATTTACATGTTCCTGATTAAGGCGTTCCTCTTGGCCGTCCGGTCATAAGAACGAAGAAGGGTTTAAAGGCCCTCTCTTCCCATTCGATGGGGTGTTCTTATGACGTGTAGGGGTGCTGCGTGTTCGTCCTTAATCAGAAACCCAAAACTTACTTTCTGCAAAACCCTAGATCCTGAAACCCTAGGATTTATTGTGCATATTTTGTTTATGAACCCAACTTAATTAAGAATTAAGTTTATGGAATATTAATTAGGTCTAAAATTGAGAATTTCAGATCTAAGACATATTCATAATACTGGGTTCGGGCTTGGGTAGCTCAATTAGGTCTAAGCGGTTGATCAAACCGAATCAAGAGTTGGTTAGATGGGATCAACAATGCTTAAATTGACCAGCCTAATAGGATTAAGTCTGGGTCAAGATCGAGTCACGATCAAGCAAGACCTAATTAGGCTCAGAGGTTAGAGTCTGGATTGTAGGCTAACCCAATTGGTTCTGACTCAACAATTTGGTGTCTAAGGTAAGTTTGGCACAGACGACCGACTGGTTTTTAATTGGAAGCTACTCGACCTGAATGCGTTCTTGTGCGAGTTAACGGCATATTCCTTCCACCGGTCTCACTTACCTGGCCATATCTGTTGACACAGTTCTGATCTGAGGTGGTCAATAATCCGAGCTGACCCATGCCACTAGGTTAGTCATAATTGTTATGACTAAGCCAAGTCTAGTTTAATGAGACCTGAATCAATTCTCCCTAAGAAAAGATTAAGTCCTGAGGTCTTCCACCATTGTAGACGTGCGGGCCCTTCCCGGGGTTGATTGTTCTCGGCTGGATACAGTGGCTCAGTTGCACCGGGAAGACGCAACCATGTCTATTAGGCATTGGATGCTATGGGCTGGAGGATGAGTTGGGCTCAATATTTCCGGATACGGTGAGAGACCCAATTAGGAACCCAGTCTATGCAAATGGTGGGTCTGACTTAACTAAGGAGTGGATCAATATTCCGGATACGGTGAGATTCATGAATTAGAGACCAAGTTTGGGTGCACCATGATTAGAGAATCATTGAACAAGAGTTGTTCACTCATTGGCTAACCCATCACCAATAACTGTTAGGTGAGGTGATGAGTCAGTTGGTGAGACCGCACCACCCACTAGAAATCATCAATCGCGGAGATTTTCGCATCTCTACAGAGGGAGTGTAGGGATCCGAGAAAATAGTGGGAGCTAATTTGTTTAAAAATAAAATCCCTAAACAAATTGGTCAAGTCAAAATTACAGTATCTAACTAGAATCTTTGACTCTCTACAGGAAAATGTCTGCGTCCAACCCACTGGCACGTATCCTAGACACACATAGACTGACTGGACCCAATTATAAAGATTGGCTCAGGAACTACAAAATTGTTTTGGGTTCAGAGAAGTTAACACATGTTTTGGACCAGGACCCTCCCACCTTACCAGCTCGTCCATCCACTGAACAGAGAGCGTCTCTGGAAAAATGGATTGACGAAGACAATAAGGCCAGATACTACATGTTGGGCTCGATGTCTGATGAGCTCCAGCGCCAACATGAAGATATCGGGACTGCTCGCCAAATGTTGGCTCACCTGCAGGAGATGTTTGGTGAACAGAGTCGCGCAGCCAAATATCAAGTCACAAAATGACTTTTTAAGGCTAAGATGCGTGATGGGCAGTCAGTCCAAGATCACTGTCTGACAATGATCAAGGACATGGAAGAGCTTGAGAAGCTCGGTGTGAAGTTGGACTTGGATCTGCAGAACGATATTATTCTGCAATCCTTGACTGATGCATATGGGCAATTCATCATGAATTACCACATGCATAAACTTCAAAATTCCTTGGCCGAGTTGATGAATATGCTGGTTACCGCTGAGCTTTCTATGAAAGGTTCTAAAGGCTCAGTTCTTGCTATGGAACGGACTTCTTCCAAAAGAAAGTCTTATGGAAAGAAAAAGAAGTCTGTGAAAAAGCAAAAGGTGGAAGGATCAAAGAAGAAGAAGGCAGAACCGAAGAAGAAGGTCGATGGCAAAGGAAAGTGTTTCCATTGCAACAGCGACGGCCATTGGAAGCGGAACTGCCCTACTTACCTGGCCACCCTGAAGAACAAGAAGGAAGGTCCTTCTGGAGGTATGCTCGTTATTGAGTCTAACCTTACGGTTTCTTCTGCATCCAGTTGGGTGCTTGACTCTGGTTCTAGTGCTCATCTGTGCACTTCTATGCAGGGTCTTGAGGATAGCAGGAGGCTGAGGGATGGAGACATGATCCTACGCATCGGTAATGGAGCAAGAGTTGCTGCAGTAGCCGTGGGAACATACCCTCTGCGATTACCATCTGGTTTAGACTTAGTTTTAAAAGACTGTTATTATGTGCCTGCAGCTAGCAGGAATTTGATTTCTGTTTCATGCTTAGCACAAGAAGGTTATGTGATCACCTTCTTTAAGGACCATTGTAACATTCTTTATGAAAGAAATAAAATTGCAAATGGTTTCCTTGTTAATGGTCTTTATCAGTTGCATATTGATGTACCTATTTTAACTATCGAGCAAAACGTGAATGCCAAACGACCTAGGGATAGTCCAAACGACAGATATCTATGGCACCTGAGATTAGGTCATATAGCAGAAGATAGGATTAACAAATTGGAGAAAAATGGGCTATTGAGTCCATTGACTTTTGAGTCATATCCAACTTGTGAATCTTGTCTTCAAGGCAAAATGACTAAACTCCCTTTTGTTGGACATGGGGAGAGGGCCACAGATCTCCTTGCCCTAGTACATACTGATGTGTGCGGCCCATTTCGATGTGCCGGCTAGAGGCAATTTTGTCTACTTCATTACCTTTACCGATGATCTGTCTAGGTATGGGTATGTGTATCTTATGAGACATAAGTCTGAAGCCTTTTGAAAAGTTCAAAGAATTCAGACATGAAGTAGAAAAACAAACTGGAAAACCCATTAAGGTTCTTCGATCAGATCGAGGAGGTGAATACCTTAGCCGGGAATTCCTAGACTATCTTAAGGAAAATGGCATAGTCTCTCAATGGACTCCACCAGGAACACCTCAACTCAACGGGGTTTCAGAACGGAGAAATCGGACTCTATTGGATATGGTTCGATCCATGATGAGCTTCACAGACCTCCCAGATTTTCTTTGGGGACATTCATTATTAACTTCAATCTATTTACTGAATAGGGTTCCCTCTAAAACCGTTCCTACCACACCGTATGAGATATGGCACGGTAAGAAACCAAGTCTGAGTCATCTCAGAATTTGGGGTTGTCCGGCTTATGTCAAAAGACAACAAGCGGACAAGTTAGAGTTTAGGTCCTTTAGAGCTCGATTCATAGGATATCCTAAAGAGTCATTAGGATACTATTTCTACATTCCAGAAGACCACAATGTGATTGTGAGTCGACATGCCATATTTCTTGAAAAATAGTTTATTCAAGATAGTGGCATTGGAAAGCAGATTAAGCTTGATGAGAAAGTCTCACAAGCAGAACGAGCTAAGGACCAAGTGGAACCAAATCAGGTTGAGCCAATAAGAACACTACCTCCTCCACCTCGTAGATCGGAAAGAGTTTCCCGTCCCCCTGAAAGATACTTAGGTATTATTTCAGAGGACGTAGAGGAAATGTTCCTCATAGGTAATGGTGCTCATGGTGATGATCCCAAAACCTACAACGAGGCGATATCAGATATCGACTCCGAGAAATGGCTTGAGGCAATGAAGTCAGAGATCGACTCGATGCACTCAAACCAAGTCTGGACCTTGGTAGATCCACCAGAAGGTATAGTACCTATTGGGTGTAAATGGATCTTCAAGAGAAAGATTGGTGCAGATGGGAATGTGGAGACATTCAAGGCTAGACTGGTGGCAAAAGGTTATAGTCAACGTGAAGGCATTGACTATCAGGATACCTTTTCCCCGGTAGCTATGCTAAAATCCATCCGCACATTGCTTGCTGTTGCAGCCTATTTCGATTATGAAATATGGCAAATGGACGTGAAAACGGCATTCCTAAATGGATATCTTGAGGAAGATATCTATATGGAACAGCCGCTAGGTTTCACATCCAGTGATACTGATCACAAGGTTTGCAAGCTGCAAAGGTCCATATATGGACTTAAGCAAGCATCTCGGAGCTGGAACACTCGTTTCAATGATGTGATCAAAAAGTTTGGTTTCATCAAAAATGAAGAGGAACCATGTGTTTTCAAAAGGGTCAGTGGGAGCGCTGTTGTCTTCCTCGTATTGTACGTGGATGACATCCTCCTTATTGGGAATGATATTCCCATGTTGACATCAGTCAAGATGTGGTTGTCCAAGGAATTCTCCATGAAAGACCTAGGTGAAGCATCCTTTATTCTAGGAATTAAGGTCTATAGGGATAGACCGAATAGGATGCTAGGACTTTCACAGAAGATGTACATAGAGGAAGTACTAAAGAGGTTTAGTATGGAAAACTCTAAGAGGGGATTAATACCCTTCAGACATGGTATTCATCTTTCCAAGAAGATGTGCCCCAGCACACCTGAGGAAATAGAACGCATGAGCAAGATCCCTTATGCTTCTGCAATAGGGAGCCTCATGTATGCCATGCTATGTACACGACCTGATATAGCCCATGCTGTGAGTGTCACAAGCAGATATCAGTCAAATCCAGGTGAAGAACACTGGACTTCTGTGAAATGTATCCTTAAGTACTTGAGAAGAACTAAGGATATGATGTTGGTCTTTGGTAACGGAGAACTCCAAGTTCAAGGATACACAGACTCGGACTTCATGTCTGATATAGATGATCGAAAGTCGACATCTGGAAGTCTGTTTGTGTGCAATGGTGGAGCTGTCAGCTGGAAGAGTTCCAAGCAAACTGTGATAGCAGATTCCACCATGGAAGCAGAATATATAGCTGCATCAGAGGCTGCAAAGGAAGCATTCTGGTACAAGAAGTTTGCTGCAGAAATTGGAGTAATGCCATCAGATGCCATTCCTCTTTACTGCGACAACAATGGCGCCATAGCCCTTGCTAAGGAGCCGAGGTCTCACCAGAAGTCCAAGCACATTGAGCGGCGATATCATCTCATCCGCGATTACCTTGAGAAAGGTTACGTTGAGGTCAAGAGAGTCAACTCCGCAGATAATGTGGCAGACCCACTTACAAAGCCGTTGGGCCAGCAGAAGATCGAAGCCCACCTTGAGAAGATGGGACTTAGACTTGTAGCCAATTGGCTTTAGGACAAGTGGGAGATTGTTAGATATATGTGCCCTAGAAGCCAGAATTGGCTGACACTTGTAATACACTTCTAGGGGCAAAATTATAATTTTGACTATAATTAATGAAATGGGTTATTTTCTATCACACATGTGTATTTAGTGTCTGTGATACATCCTTTGAGTTAATGGTAATGATAATTCATATTTTCAAGAGTTGAAAATTTAAGACATGAATAATCATTATTAACTCATAAACAGCTCCCGACCATAGGATCATCACGAGGATGGTGATTGATCCGGAAGGTTGGTGTACGATCGCTTCTCTTTAGTAGATGAGTCTTGAGTCTACGGTGTGGAGACACCGGAGCGAGAGTACAGGTACTCGTTAGAGAACGAGGGCACTGAGCGTGACCACCTCGAGTAGTCATTAGGAAGTCTACCTTCTCGTCAATGACTGACTCGATGCTGCAGTAGTGTGTCTGGTTCTTTGACCTGAGATGCATCGGCAGTTCACCTTGAGGGTGTTATAGTTTGACTACACCATTACTCGGTCTCCTAGCCATATGGAACCCTGAGGTGTATGTTGGCTATAGCATGTTCATTGTAGGAACTGGATTGCATCAAGATGGGATCTATCTACCTCGGTGGTAGAGGAGCAGCCCTATGATGATCATGAGAATCAAGTCCAGAAAGCCCATGGCCATGGTAGAGTGAAATAATAGAAAGAGTTTCTATTTAGATTTTCACATTGGACTCGAATCGAATGATTACATCATATGACAGAGACTAGGGTTTGACGAGTTCACCTTAACCCTAATCTGATCGGGGCTCAAGATAGAAGAACTTAATCACACAGGTAGCTGCACCAAGAGGTTCGCATTCAGCTCTGATGGGTTGCCACCATATACTGCTAGGTGTCACTGGTGGATTTTGGGAGCAATTAGAATGATTTAGATGATCGATCATTCTAGCTGTTCGAATCAGAAGAGTTCTGATCCATCGAAAGGAGTTTCGATGATGTCTATGATAGAGATCATGACATATCCCATTACCATACAGAACTGAACCTAACTGGGTCACACAAACAAGGGTTTGAATCTGGTGATCATCAATTGAACTGATCTAGTTCAATTGATCTGAATGAGATTCAATTAGGTTCAAGGAAATCGTGCTAGCACTCGATTGAACCTAACGTTCTTCTTTTACTATCATAAATAAGTTGTCCTGACTGAGCCAAAGGAGTTTGTGCTCAATCAGAGGCCTTCATATGGTCTGACTGGAGGTTGTCCAAGTCAGAATAGGTTGTCTTATTTGTAAGACATTACCTGCCATTTTTGGTCACCTGCCATTTCTTGTTCTTTGACTTTGGTCAAAAGTCTACCTTTGACTGGTCAAACGTTGACCATTGACCCTTTGACTTTTGACCACATGTCATGCACCTATTGGAGAGCTGGTGGGGGCCTGTCCCCCTGCCAGAACCTGGCAAGGAGAAGGGCGCACGCCAAGGGTGGCGTGAGCCCAAGTAGGAGGCGCCTAGGAGTCCTTGTTGGACAAGGACTCCACCTCCCTTTTGGATTCCAATCAGAGTTCTACTAAGAATCCAGTTTGACTGGTCTTAGGCGCCCTCTAAGGAGGAATCCAGGGGTCTCTATTCCAACCAATCAGATTTAGATCTGATTTCACAAAGGGTTGTGATTGGTTGAGAGGAAGAGGAGTTGGATCACAAGAGGTCTATAAATAAGACCCTGCGCCCAACCCTAATGCTAATGAATTCAATTAGAAGATTTCCCATGCCCCAAGGCTGCCTCTCCCCTCCTTCTCCATGCCATAGTCTCTTCTCCCCTTGCTCTCCACGTCCAAAAGGTGTTTTGGACTTAGGTTGGTGCGATTCAGATCAAGGAAAGGCGATCAAAAGCAAGAAGGCTGCGCTGCTGCAAAAGGACGACTGCAGATCTTCAAAAGAGTTTTGAAGATCCTCCAGATCAGATCCAGATCTGATTTTTGGAGGTGTGATAGAGAAGAAGAGGATCTCCAGATCCAACCCGAGTGGATACCGGTAGAGGCCAGGCGCTTGCGTGGCTAAGATCCAGAACCTTCCGCTGCAATCAGGATCATCTACAGGGTAATAGGATTACCCAAATCAGGTAAATTAAATTTGATTTAATTTATCTTATTTTATTTTATTTATTAAAATAATAAGAATCAGATCTGAAACATATCAAGATCTGATTGAGATCAAGAGAAAATTTTTGAAATATATCTCTTGATCTAATCAGATCTGGACGAACCTGGACCGGGAAATCAGGATTTCCCTTCAAATCGGACATTTTCTCCCACTTTAAAGATAAGATCTCTTAATCTCGCGAGATGCTTAACCTCATAGGAGATAATTCTCATCGGCTAGGATTATTCCCACTCTGAACTTCAAGGGAAAGATCTCTTCAACCTCGAGAGTAAAGATCTCCCCGAGCTTCAACTTCAACCTCAACAGAGATAAGATCTTCTTCAACCTCGGTTGGAGATAAGATCTCCCTCGAGCTCCAACCCTTCAATAGGAGATAAGATCTCCTTCAACCTTGGCTGGAGATAAGATCTCCCCCAAGGTTCAACATCAATAAGAGATAAGATCTCCTTCAATCTTGACTAGAGATAAGATCTTTCTCGAGCTTCAACGTCAACCTCAATAGGAGATAAGATCTTCTTCAATCTCGGTTGGAGATAAGATCTCTTTCGAGCTTCAATGTCAACCTCAACAGGAGATAAGATCTTCTTCAATCTCGATTGGAGATAAGATCTCCTTCGAGCTTTAACGTCAACCTCAATAGGAGATAAGACCTTCTTTAACCCCGGTAAGAGATAAGATCTCTCTCGAGCTTCAACCTTAATGGGTGTAGAGCTCAAAAAAAGACTTCGATAGTCATCTTTTTGTACTCTCTTCTTTCAAATTTCAAACTTGAGAGTGGGGAGATTATTGTTGGAGATAAACTCCGCTTCCATCGAAGTCCAGTCTAATGCTTAGTCTAATGCAATTGATAATCATGGAAGAGCGTCGATTGAAAATTTTTTCTCCAGTAGTCGAACCCCGGTCGAACTTCTTTAGCAGCCAAACTCCTCCAACGATCAAAACCCTCCCGGACTCCCTCCAACAGTCGAACCCCAGTCAAACTCCTTCAAGCACCCAAACTTCCTTCAGTGGTCGAACCCCTCCCAGACCTCTCCTTCAGTCAAATTTCTATAGGAGCCAAACTCCTTTCGGACGTCTCTTTCGATCGGATTTCTATAGGAGCCGAACTCCTTCCGAACATCTCCTTCAATCAGATTTCTATAGGAGTCAAACTTCTTCTGGACCTCTTCTTTAGTCGGATTCTTCCAAGAGCCGAACTTCTTCTAGACCTCTCCTTCAGATGAATTTCTACAGGAGCCAAACTCCTTCCAAACTTCTTCTTTAGTCGGATTCCTACAGGAGCCAAACTCCTTCTGAACTTCTCTTTCAATCGAATTTCTTCAGGAGCCGAACTCCTTCTAGATCTCTCCTTCAAACGGATTCCTCCAAAAGTCAAACTCCTTCTGAATTTTTCTTTCAGTCGAATTCCTATAGGAGCCAAACTCCTTCTGAACTTCTTCTTCAGTCGAATTCCTTCAGGTGCCGAACTCCTTTCGGACCTCTCCTTCAGTCGAATTCCTATAGGAGCTGAACTTCTTTCAAACTTCTCCTTCAGTCAAACTTCATCTGAATTTCTCCAGTGGATTACTTTCAGATTTTAAGTAGTATTCCTCCCAGATGATCCCCTCTAGCCGTATTCTTTTTAGGAGTCCGAACTCCTTTGGAATTGATATATGTCAAAGTTCTTCACTAACCAACATCTGCTTTCTCCAAACTTTGACTATTAAATCTCAATGAACAGATGATCCCACTATCGGACGATTATGATTGTCATTTATCAGGATGGTTATGACTATCATTTATCAGTCTGCTACAAGCGACCCCACTATCGAACAGTTATAACAGGCTCCGTCTATAAAAAGGGATCCTTCAGATATTTTTTTTCTAAACTCTCTTCTTCTTTCCAAAATTCTACTAAATTTTTGCCTGAGCACTCCATTTCTATTGACCAGAAGAGCTGACTTGATCATCAGAGGATCCTGTCGGAGCCACCACCACTGACTCCAAATGAGACTTTATTTTGCAAGTGACCGATGGTGACCTCTTCTTCTCCAACTTCAGCTTGATTCGGCATCAAGTAGATTCTGCACCAACAGGTTGGTTCAATTAGATGAATAATTATGAGACTAGTTTGACCTAGTCTTCCATGTGCCACCTCACCCTCTTTGCACCATTTTTTTCTTTATGAGAAAGATGTTCTCATGAATTATTTTCCATGTAAAAGAAGGCTTGTGCCCTCCCTTCTCACATGCTCAATGGATGGGCTTGATCTGGTTTCAATTTGAATTCAAATGGAATTTTAATTCAAATAGCAAACCACTTCATCCCAACTCTTCTATACGCCATCTTGACTTGTGTGCCCTCTATAAAATTTTTGGAATTTTTTCTAGGTGCAAGGCTTTTTGGGACTCCTATCCTTTAGTTCTTGATCCCTTCCATAGCCTAAAAAAAATAAGAAAAAATCTAAGAAGAAAAATTAGGAGAGAAAACTAGGCACCAGGGTTTGACTATTGTGCTGCCAGAGATCATGATCTAGGGTTTCTATTCTGATTTCGCAAGATCTGAGCATCATATCTTTGTGAGATTTTTTTGAGTACTTCCTTATCCTCTTTTCTTTCCATCCTATTGATCTAGAGTGTCTAAAGTTTTGGTGGAGAGAGATCAAAATTGTTCGATCAGATCTAGCTGTCAGGAGCGTTCTTCGTCAAGCTAGCAATCGAGAGGAGCCGGTCGGGATTAGGACCTCGTGTGGACCATACATGGAGGTTAGACGCATGTGTGACTACATCATGATGATTAGATCTACCTGGTATTTACATCGGTGGTGACTCAATTGCAGAGATTATCTACCCACGTAAGGTAACATATTCTGAACATGTAGTATAGTAAAAATATTTTACTATTCATTATTCTTATTTTTAGATTTAATTACATGCACATATATTTCATATTAGATCCTAGTATTGTAGGGTTTGTAGATCAGATCTATAGTTTTTTAAAATTAATTAGATTAATTTTTATTTTTACTCTAATTATTTTTTAAAAAAGTTTCGAAAGCAGAGCCAGAAACCCCACATGCCTTCCATCATGTGATGCATTAAAAGATATAGAATTTAAAGTTTATCATCTAAAGTTTCAAGTTAAAAAAAGTTAAGATGAACTCAGATATTAAGATAGTATGGACATTGACGATGTGAATATTATTCACTGAATTATTTATATTGCAAAAAAAATAATTCTATAGTAATAATTAGTTTGAGATATTAATTACAGATCATGAATGTAATTTTGATATCTTCAAAGATTATTTTAGCTAAAATTATAAGAGAGTTGGGACTTTCAAATCTAATTTATGGAGTGGAAGAAAGGGAAGGAAGGTATGTAAGAGCATATGTAGAGATAACCATTAATAGAGGGGAGCAACCTTATAAAACTTTCAGATCATTGGGACCTCCAGATGTAGAGCGGGGAAAATTGGAAGAGTAAGCGATAGTTTATGCTGCAAATACTTTAAAACATCACTTTAATTTTAAAGTTCAAGATGTAAATTATGAAGATATGAAAGAGTATAAACATTTATTTCAAAGAACAAGATTAAAGTATAATGCTGTAAGTGCAGAGCTTTAGCAACTAAAGTGGGACTATGAAAGAGCAAGTGATAAAAGTAGAAAATATCTTGATCAGTATGCAAACCTAAGTCACCAAGTAAGAAGACTAAGAAAAGGGCTTCCTTCGGATATAGGATCTTCTTTTAGAGAAAACTGAAGTTAGAAGGAAAGGAGGAGTCAACAAAGGTACAGTTTAGTATTGCTTGAAATAAGTATATTTGATGAGTGGCAATATTCTAATTTGAATTTATTTAAACACTAGTTTATGTTGAAAATTCAAGATAATATTCATGTATGTGGAAAATAGTATAGATATGCATGTTGTTATGAAGGATTGGAATTGTTTCTAAGAAGGATTAGAATTGCAAATATTTAATATTTTGATTGAACATCAATAATGCAAATAATAGAACTAAAGGTTCTTTGGAAAATAGTATGATTGGTAGAAAACTTTAAAAAGTTAAATAGCTTATGAAGTATCTAAGTAAATATGTGGATACAGGATATGTAAGAATCAAATAGTTATTCTTGAAAGAAGGTCATGGTATTATGGTAAAAAGGAAACTAAAGTTATGCATGTAAAACTTGCAAGTATGATAGGTTAAATTAGAGATGCTTTAGAATTCAGAAGAATGAATGTTAAGACAATCAAGGTGATTTGAAATTCAAAGAGAACTTGAAGTAGAAAATGCAAATTTTGAGGATGAAATTTATTTTAAGGATGGTGGAATATAACATCCCAGACTAATAAAATAGTAAATTAAAAGATTTATATTCCAATATATATGGCATAGTAATTTATTTATGATATATTTAAGCATAAATTGTGACTATCTGTCATTACAAATTCTAAAAATTTTCTAAGTTTGAAAGTGGCACCTATATGGAGGGCTATATGAAATATAGATTTTTTTGAAATCAAAATTAGCGGTAATTGATCCTTAGGTATTGGTGAGTTACAAAGTAATTTTTAATAAATTTTGAGATCCTTTAACCTATTCATTCTGAAGGAGGAAAGTTTTAAAAGTTTTGGGTCCGAAAAATTTTGAACTAGAACCCAAATTTTGATATCTTATTCTTAAGGATTTTAATTTTTCTAATATTTTTATTGATTACAAATAGGGGGATATTTTTTATTTACATTTTTATTTTAAAGTTAATGAAGAATAAAATAAATGAGGATATTAACTTAAATGAGTAATACTTTGCTTTGGACGACCAGTTTGAGGAAAGAGAGTGATCTAGGGGCTAACCTACGACCAGTTTGCTTTGGACAACTTGTTTGAGGAAAAAGGCAGATCTAAGAGCTGACCTATATTGGGGTGTCGACCACTTTCTTTAAGATGTCGACCCCAATCGTAGAAATTTCTATGAGCAGGTTTTAACCAAGAGGGTTTTAAGTTAAAATTTTTAAATAATTTTTCATGGGATGAGTGAGTAGCTTGAGGATATTAATAAATAGTTGGAAATTCATCTAAATAGCACCTGTTAAGTAAGGAATATGGTGGATTCTTGTTGGAATGACATCTAGCAAATCCCCTTTAATTTATTTATTTCCAAAATAGCAAAGCTATCGGTTCCTTCGTTATTATTTAGTTTTTTAAATTCTCCAGAGAGGATAGAGAAGAGAAGGCAGGTAATGAAGTTTTGGCTTCAATCAGAAATCAAAGGATATTTGGCTTTAAGAGGGTGATCTAGGGATGAAGTGAACGTAAGGAAGGGAAGTTGCAAAAGTTGGAAGGAAGAAACTTGTTCTATCTAGTAGCAAAAGTTTAATTATTGAGGTAAAGTTCCTAAAGCTTTAAACTAAGTTTAAATTGATCTTTTAATTGTTGTAGTAGGTCTTATGTTATAAAAAAGCAAGGTAATCAATTTGAATTGAGTTTGAAGTTGAATTATGTTGTCTATGAGACTGAAATTATTTAGATGGCTTAGCTATGATTTGAAATGGTATTAGCTGTATCTAAAAATAGTTGGGAGAATAGAAACAGAACTAGATGTTTGGAAAGTTTTGAATTATGTTAAAGTTAGATTAAACCTAAGCTAAAACAAGTAAGATGGAATAGATATAAGAAGTAGAAAGATTAAAGTATGAATATGGAAGCAAAGTAGATGCAGTTTTGATCTTGAATTGCAATATACAAGTTTAATCAATGTTTATTGATGATATAGAAAAAGAAAAGAGTTGAAAAAGTGCTTTGAATAAGCCAAGTAACTAGTAGCCAGTTGAGGTGAGTGGATTTTCTTATCTAGCTTTGGTATTCTCTTTCGTATATGAAAATCATACTTTTTTTATAAGTATGGAAGCAGGAATATGCATAAATGTTTCACCACCCAGCTTATATCTTGTTTGGAAATTATTTAAATCAACTTATCAGCGTTTCAAAGTTTATTCAGTATTAGTTTTTGAAAGAATACATAATACAACATGTCATACAACATGTAGTGGTCGGCACCTCCTTGCGATTAGGTTCAGTGGGGTTCAACAGTATATCAAAATGATCAGTATAGCTTAGCAATATATTAGAATACCCGGTGTGGCTTGACAGTGTATCAAAATGTCCAGTGGGGCTTTATCTCAGCAGCATTCATACTATATGCTGACTACCCATGGTAGAGGTGCGCTGGGGTAAGTCGGCCATATCAAACAACATTGTTTAGAAAAGAAAAACTGGTTTATCATAATTCAATGGATTTTTGTTAGTTTAGTAGATTCTATCAGCTCAATAAACTGGTTTTAGCTTAGCAAAGCTTTTTTTCAATAAAGATTTACATTACAGATTTATTTTTATTTAAGATATATTTGTTCAAAAGTATTTCAGACTTTTAAGTCTTATGTTGTGATAATAACTATTATAGCTATGTCTTCCTGTTTTTCATTGTTAGATTATTTATCCACTCATTGAGACTTTTTCAAGTCTCATTCCTCATTCTTTCTAATTGCAGTATCGGAGTAGCTAAGCTCAGAGGTTTATATCAGCATGTGTATTAGTAGCTATCCTAGAAAAGAAAATTGATTATGTGAATTAGGAAAGAAGAGTTGGTTATTATGTTCAAATTGTATGTATTAATCAGGATAAAGGGATGTACTTTGAGTGGTGATATATAGTTGAGATAGTTAAATCAGAAACTATGAAGTATGTTGCATTTTTGAGTGATTTGTATAAAATGTATAAAGTATGGTTTGATAGTTAAAGGTTTGAGTTTGCTGATGTAACTTGATGAGCTAAATTTAAATAGTGACTTTTAGCAAGTTAAGAGGATTTAATTGAAATATTTGTGATATAGATTGAAGGATTGTCTAGTTTATTTGAAAGCAGGTTATTAAATGATGTTATAATTTAGCTTAGTTATAGTTCAAAAATCTCTTTAACCTTTAGATAAGGGTAGGGTATGGCACCATCATCGACATTTTTAGTCAGGAATGTCTTAAGTGTCAAGCCTTAGAAAATATTTCAAAGAAAGACATAATGCCTTTGAACCCTATCTTGGTAGTTGAAATTTTTGATATTTGGAAAATTGATTTTATGGGATCTTTTCCACCCTCCAATGATTTTGAATATAATTTGGTGGCCATCGATTATGTTTCTAAATGGATTGAAGTAATGGCAACATGAATCAATGATCATAAAGTAGTTTTAAAATTTATTCAAAAAAATATCTTTTCTAGGTTTGGATTTTCATGTGCTATCATTAGCGACTGAGGTACCCACTTCACAAACTATCAGTTCCGAATACTACTATAAAAATATGGGATGACGCATAAAATAGCTACACCATACCATCCTCAAACAAGTGGCCAAGTAGAAGTATCTAACAGAGAGATTAAGAATATCTTACAAAAGACTATTAGGCCTGATCATAAAGATTGGTCAGATCGATTAGATGATGCATTATGGGCCTATAGGATAGCTTATAAAATTCCTATTGGAATGTCTTCCTATAGATTAATTTATGGTAAAGCATGTCATCTTTCGGTAGAACTTGAACATAAAGCATATTGGGCGATAAAGCAATTAAATTTTGATTGAAATCATGCTAGTTCCAACTGAATATTACAATTGAGTGAATTAGATGAATTAAGGCAAGAAGCTTATGAGAATTCAAAATTTTATAAAGAGAAAATGAAAGCTTTTCATGATAAACACATTTCTAGGAAAATCTTTGAGACAAATCAATAAGTATGGTTATTTAACTCAAGGCTCTGACTATTTTCGAAAAAATTAAAATCTAGATAGGATGGACTTTACATAGTCAATTAAGTATTCCCACATGGTGTAACTAAACTCTATGATCCTAGATTTAAAAATTTCTTTAAGGTAAATGGTCAAAGGCTTAAACCATATATTGAAGGAATATCATTAAATCAAATCATTGACTGAGCGATATTAATAGATCCATAATAAACTAAGTTGCATTATGTTTGGCGGAAGATGGTAAACTTAGTGCTTATTTAGAGGCAACCCAATATTTCTTGTATCTAATATATTTTTAGTTTATTTTCTTTTTAGGTTAGGTGGCTAGGTTGGAGGAGAATCAAAGCTTCAAGACCCATGTTGGGTAAATAATAAAAATTTTTATTGCACCCTTCTATTTTTTCTTCTCCATTGAGGATAATGTTAATTAAGTTGGAGGTAGAAAAAATTTTTTTTTTTTCTATTAATATATATATAATCTTTTAAAAAATAATATATATATAATTTTTTGAAAAATTTATGATTTTTTTTAAAATTAAATTAGTTTTTGAAAAATCTTTTGAATAAATCATGTTTTAGAAAAAAAATCTTGAGCAAAATAGATTAGGAAGAGTAATAAAGTTAGAAAGTATTTACTAATGATTGTAGCGAGTCAAGAAGTAGATTAGTTGGTCAGACTTTTAGTGGCCTACTTAGGTCATTTAAAGGCTATCAGCACTTCTAATTGCACATACACTCTAACGAGGTAAAGTAGGTGTTGATTATAAAACCAATTGAAAATTTAATTATTATTAAAAATTAATAATTAATATAAATTTTAATTAAAAAAATTTAAATTTAAGAAAAGAACTACCTATCTAAAATAAAAGTGCAAAATATAGAGTATATGTAGATTGCCCTAAGCTTAGTAACTGGATTTCTATACCTAAGTCAAGTGTGGAGGTTCACATCAAACTATGGAGGGAAGGCTAGGATGCTCAGCACTTTGAAAAAAAAGAAAAAAAAAGAGAAGAAGAAAAGAAAAGGCAGTGTGAAAGCTACCTTAATTCATACACTTAACTTGGGGGTATATAGAAAATTAATCAAAATAGATGATAAAAAGAAGATACATTTGTCCTTTAAATTAATACTCAAATACTAAGTTAGACTTCACAATCATAAGTGCTGGAGATCTTTAGATGAATTTTAAGGAAGCTTCTGATTGACCTGACCATTTGCTTCTGAAACTCAAAACTTAGTTAATAATACTAGCTAAATTTTTGATCTTCAATCCTAGAGTTATTTTTGTAAAAGAGGATCTTAATGAAATATAGAGATTAATCAAGACTAATATTGTATTGCTAAGGGACTAGCAAAGAATAAGTTAGGGAGTATGATAAGTATCATAAATTTATTAATAAAAATATAAATTTATTATTTAATTTATATTTATTTTTAAAAATTAGCATTTTTATTAATTTAATATAAAAATATTATTATTAATAAAAAGAGCTTATTTTTTATTAAAATAAAATAAATTTAAAGTAAATATAATAAAAAATGACTTCGATACAAAGACTTAAAGAAAAAAAGAAAAAATTAAAAATTAAATTAAAAAAGGAAAAATTGCCTCAGCCAATTCAGTTCACCCGATCCACTCACAGGCCCAATGCAAGCTTGATTTGCTTGAACTAGACCGCCCAACCTAGCCTGACGTCAAGCATGGGTCACAAACCATGCAGCTCAAGCAAGACTGGCATTCAGGGCCATTTCAGTCATTTAACCAAAAGCAGAGCATGCTAATTCATCCAGGTCTTTGGCACACCCGGTTCACCATGGTCCACAACATAGTAATTATGCGATCCAATGGTAGTGGTGGTTTCCAACCAAGATCGGATAGTTGGTGTTATTTCTTGATGAGATTCAAATTGCCCAGATGCTTTTGCTTTGATTCGATGGTCCTAAGCGATCTAGGCTTTGATCTAATGGCCAGATCACATCTAGACTTCGATCCAATGACTGACAAAAGCCTCGACACTGATTCACACATCTAGAACACAATTTGATGGCCCAGATCTTCTAGATCAATGCGATCGGATGGCTAGAACTTATTTTGACTTGATTTAGGATGATTAACAAGCTTTTTTGGTATTTTTTTGGAGCATCAGATTTTCATCTAATGGTTGGAAGACCCAGAACCTCATAGAATACGATCCAACAGTGTTTTAAATCGATTCTCTCTTGGATTCCTCTACAAATGCTGATCTACACTCTATCTTAGTCCCATACCGCTTGATAGTAGAGGATCCTCCTCTCCAACATCTATTTAAGGACCCCAAACCTCCAAAGTTCAAGCATCCAATCAAGGTGAAGCCACGGTATAGGGTGGGAGTCAAGTTTTCGGTTGAAGGTTGCTTCGAGGCAGACGGTGCCGAGAGGAAGAACTTTTCTTCTATGCCATCTCCATGCCGACGCTGATCCAAGATTAAGATCTTTGTTTTAGTTTTTATTTCTTCTCCTTTCCTTTTCAATTCTTGTATTTAAATTTTAAATTTTAATTTTAAATATAAAATATATTTTCTTGCTCTTTAAATTTTAATTCTTTATATCTTTTTCTTTAAATTTTGATTCTTTATTGCTCTTTAATTTTATTGCAAGTAGATGCTAAGATCTAAATAGTAGATCTTAGTACCAAGTTTATTTTTCCTGCACCATTTAATTTTTGCTTTTAGTTTATAATTCTATTTTCTAACTTTAATTTTTTTTAATTTTTTTCATAAAAATTAAAGATTTTAAAATTTAATTACTACCTTCTTTGTGGATTCGACCCAACTTGCTACTTTTTATGTATATTCAATTAATTAAAAAAATCAAAATTAAACTAATAAATATGGTATTTTAATGATAACATCATGATCTCTTAGGTAATAACTTGATTATCCTTAAGAAATATCAATAATCATTTGGCTTTTATTTCTCAAATAGAATCTAAATCTATTGAAGAGGCTGAAAATAATCCAAACTAAATTAATGCAATGCGAGAGAAATTAAATCAATTTGACAAAAATAAAGTTTGAATCTTAGTGAGTAGACCTTTAGATCATCCTATAATTAAAACTAAATAGGTATATAGAAATAAATTAGATGAAAATAGAGTAGTTATAAGAAATAAAGCTAGATTATTTGCAAAAGATTATAATCAAGAAGAAGGAATTGGTTTTAATAAAACTTTTACTCCTATTATGCTAGATTAGAAGTTATTAGATTGCTACTTATATTTGCCCAGTATGCAGATTTCAAACTTTATCAAATAGATGTTGAAAGTATATTTTTGAATGGATATATTGCTGACAAGGTGTATGTTGAACAACCTCCTAATTTTAAAAGTCATGTTTTTTCAAATCATGTTTTCAAACTAAATAAAGCATTGTATGGATTGAAATAAGTACCTTATGCATGGTGTTGGTGCAGAATTTGGTTGACATCGGAACAGAGCTAGAGTCGGAGAAGACGAGGTCGCTACTGGGGATCTGTAAAATAGAAGTCCTGTTCGAAGTTGGAAGTGGTGGCTTTGGCAGGATCCTATCCTATTGGTGCAGAATCTGATTGATGCCGGAATAGAGCTGGAGCTAGAGAAGATAAGGTCGCTGTCGGGGATCTACAAAATAGAAGTCCTATGTAGAGTTGGGGGTGGTGGCTTTGGTAGGATCCTTCGATGATCAAGTCAGCTCTTCTGACCAATAGAAATGGAGTGCTCAGGAAAGAAAGTAGCAGAGTATCGGGAAGGGGAAGAAAGCTTTAAGAAAAATATATCTGCAGAATTTCTTTTATAGATGGAGTCTGTAACAAACTGATGGTGACAGCCATAACTGTCTGGTAGTGAACTGTTCAGGGTCATGTGGAGTTTATTACGAAGGATGATGTTCGTTGTCATGACATGCTAGTCCGTTAGAATTTAATAGTTAAAGTTTGGAGGGAGCAAGCAGGCATTGGCAGTGAAGAACTTTGAGTCATAACATTTTTAAAGAAGTTCGAACTCCTTCAAGGTTGCTTGTATGTGGGTTGGTTTGTACTGAGTTGGTAGCTGGATTCATGTGGACAACAAGGTCCTTCCAGGTGGCTGGAAGAAAGTCAATCGGAAGGAGGTTGACTGAAGAAAGCTTGCCTGGCTACTGGAATGAGTTCATCTGGAATGGAATCCAAAGACCTACCACTCTCTGCATATTGTAGAAATTCATCTGGGATGTAGCTCTGCAGACCAAGATTGAACAGCTTGGAAAAGTTCTAGTTGGGAAGGAGTATAAGCAGCTTCAAGGCCGGCCGGCCCATATTGCATTGGGATCGAATACTTAATTGCTTAGAGGGCTGTCATCACTATCCAAACTCGTCTGGGTGAAACTCACAATGCCTTATAGATTCTGGAGTTCTCTAAAAAAGCTGACAATCAGAACAGAAAATGTTGGCTAGAAAGTCCAAGTTAGAGGTTTGCGATCTTGGCGCTAAGCAGGAATTCTTCACTGGTTGAAGTTGGTCACGGTTGTAGTCGCCGGATGAGGTCACCCTAAGACCTTGCATCCTATCAAACTTTGGTAGGTGAAGATTTACCCCTAACATAAGCCTCTTACTCCCAAGTTCGAAATTCGAAGGAAGGGAGTAAAGAAATGTTAATGCCGAAGTTCTTTTCCGCCCTTCGTGCCTGTTGGAAAGAAAGTTTTGGCATTTACCATACTGACGCCGAAACTTCTTAAATTCGAGGTGACCCTAAAAGATAATTTTTGAAATTCTTATTGAAGCACTGCCCACGGTACAGCGCAATTATGGTTCTGTCCATTTCCAATCTTCTACCATGATGAATGGGACACGTGTCAACCTGAGGTTGGTCAATGGAGATCTACAATCATGACTACCTCGGACTCTTGCTGATACTTAAGCTCATCTTCTTTTTTTATGATTCCAGCTCACCCAGGTTTTCTCTCTTTTCCTTCTGGTCTTCATCTCCTTCCGGCTCTAGAGTAGCAGTGTCTTTCATCATCTTCCTCGATTCTCAAGAGTTCTCCCATTCAATTTCATTAAGCTCGTCATCTCTCCATTCTTCCCCATCGATTTAGGTTAGTCCCTGAACCCTTTTGCTGATTATTCTTATGTTTTATGGTACTTTGTCCATTTAGTTTCTTTAGGGAAGTCTTGAGTCTTATTTTTCTTGATTTTTTGGAGGATTTTTCAACTTAGTTTGATCCATATGTCCATCGAAGGATCCTAGTCAACTAGTTTTGAGAGTTCGGCTCATCTAGCACTGATGGATCCATCCCATAAGGATCCCAAACCTATAGAAGTGTTTCGACCTCCATTCATTCTCGATACCATCTTCTATAGACTTCGGCATGAAGACCTCTCTTTGATTAGGATTCAGTTTGAAATCCCTTCTAAATATGAGCTCGAACTTCCTGGTCCTAGCAATCGAGCCTGCTCTCCTCCTCTAAGCCGAACTTGTTTGTATGTTGAAACCCTTCATGCAAGACTCCGACTACCCATACCTCCTTTTGTAGTCAACCTATTTAAATTCTTGAATATTTTCTTTGCCGCTATGGTACCAAACTCACTTAGGTTCATCATAGAATTTCTCTCTTTGTGAATTATGGCCGATGTCCGACCTACCATTTCTCTGTTCTATAATTTCTTCATCTTCAAACATCATTCCACCACCAAAGATTGGTGGTATGTCTCTTCCCAGTTTGATAAGAAGGGGTTGCTTAAGGGCGCCCCTTCTTCTATTCACAACTGGAAGGTGAAATTCCTTTTCTGTTTTCTATCCTTTCTTAGAACTAGGACTTCCTTCTTGGGAAGAAATAAGGGATTCATCCTGTTGAGCTCTTGGGCTTGAGAAAGAAGATCGGGACTCAATTGATAGACTAAAGAACTACCCAGCTCCTCCGATTTCTAAATTCCTGTACGATCAGACCTTATTTAATCTTGATCTCAGTCCTCTTAACCTAATAGGTAGTCCTTCGCAACTTGTCAATTATACATTATTTTTTTTCTTTTTTTGGCTTTAACTTTTTCTACCATAGAAATGACTCCTAAAGAGCGAAATTGCTTGACGAAGGAGATCCATTCCCTTAAAAAGAAGGACAGCTCCACTGGGGAACCTTCGAAGAGGGCTCGTGCTGAAGAGCTAGTCTCAGCCATGCCAATATAGACAGCGCTCGCCCCAGAAACTATCACGACAGCATCAAGTCCGGCCATACCTGATGAAGCTGCTCCCTCCATATCTCCTGAGCAAGGGGCAATTGTGAAGAAGAGGAAGAAAAATGAGAAAAATGCCATCGCCAAGAAGGTCAAGAGGAAGATGGGGCACTCTAGCCGTTAGAGCTCTAGCTAGGAGCAGAATTCTTTGGATGATTGAAAGGTTGTCCATTCTTTGTTGTGGGGTAGCATTCTCCTGCACAACGTTGACAGAATGGTCTGAAAGGAGAATGCAAAGAAGTTTGATGAGTCCATCACCACTTATCTGGAGGTAACCAACTTCTCCAAACTTGATTGAATGTAGGACGCATCTTCAAAGCTCCGACTTGGTTTCTTTTTGTTCTACAGCTGGGGCACTAATTTGTCCATTCGAAGGTAGCTAATCTTTGCCAAGCTAAGGCTTCCAAGGCCCTCCAAGAGGTTCGATGGAGATCGGAAGGGTTTGGGCCGAGGTCGACTGTTTGAAGGTGACCTCAGAGATACAAGCTGTAGAAGTCGGGCACCTTCAAAAGGCATTATAGAGGAAAGAGGAGGATTCGATGGGGTTGAAGGCAGCCTTAGCTCTTTCAGAAGATAAGAGGAAGAAGGCTGAAGAGGACATCGGTGTTGAGAGGGAGCGAGCTGTCAAAACCTTCAAGTCTTCCTGAGCCATGGAAGACATCAAGATCGCTTTTGCCAAGGAAGCTTTTCTAGAGGGATTCGAGATCTGCATGAGGATCGCAAAGTACTTCCTCGAGGTAGACCTTGACCTTCTGACAGACAAACCCAGCAAAGAAGTCGATCCCTGCAATGCTGGTGCTGCCTCTTCCACCGTCGAACCTACCCCTGAAGTTCCTGAGCCTGCAGCTGCGGTCTCCAAACCTGCTCCTATACCGACCTCGTTTGCTATTATACCGGCCAAGGTCGAAAATTTTTGATGACTTATACTTTTTCTTTTTTTCTTTCAATGTATTCAAATATTTTGTTAATGCAATGAAAGTAAATTAAATTTCATACTCGTATTATGGTGTTTGTTATTTAGAACTCCTCTAATGAGCAAAGCTCTGATCCTCCTTTTTCGACCAAAGCTGCACCGCTATCCGAGGGCATCCCTTTAAAATCTATTGCTAAAAACTTGAAAAAGAAAGTTCATCAGTTGAAAAAGAAGTTGAAGAAGGTCGAAGGTGAACTTCAAAAGTCAAGAAAAAGCTGCTCGGAGTTAACGATCGAGGTTACTCACTTATGCCAAGTGCACAAAAAGGATTCTATAGATTATATCAGAAAGAAAAGGGATTTTGATGTTGAGCTCAAAGAGACCAAAATGCATGCCAGTGAGAAGACTTGGTCTTTAACAACTAAAGCCAGCTCCCTTGAAGTTAAGCTTAATGTGGCAAAAGAAAAAATTCTACTATTGGAAAGGAGCTCGACATGGTCTTTTGAGAAGGCGCGGTATGACTGGAATTGGTCAAAAAAAATTTTGGAGCTTCAAAAATAACTTTAGGATACCAAAGCTTGGCACAATAATTATAGAGTATGCTGGGTGGAGAAAATATCTAAACTTGAGCGCGAGCTTAAGGTGGTTAGAGATGAAGTGACTCATCTTGAAAGGCAGTTAATCGATAGTCAATAGGTTGGTATTGGCAGAGAGTCAGAGCAATTTGCTTCTTTAAGAAAATCCTTCAATGATCTTTCAGCATCGTACGAGAAGGAGAAGATCGAGCTTCAACAGCTGAAGATACAAATGGCCTATGAGTGACAAGCTGTTAAGGATGCCGACACCGAGTCAGTGGTCTTGAGAAGATAGCTGCGGGAGTCCAAGGTTAATTTCCAATGGGCTAATAGGTTGTTCGTAGAGAACCTATCAAGGAGGAAAGAACTTGAAGAAAAAGTTGTTAACTTAAAGCAATCCCTCGTGATGGCTGAGATCAGCAGTCCAAAGTCTAAGAATTTTGGTCCTCCTTCTTAGGACCTCGTGCATTTTACCTTTTTGTACATGGTTTCACAGACCTTCATTTTGTAATGAATGAACTTCAATTTCAATAAAAAAATGTTTTCTTCAATCGTCTTTTTTACTTTGTTTGGGTTTGATATTCATTGGTTTTCCCTTTTTCCTTCATCTTATCTTTTATTGAAATGACTGTTGAAAGATGGTTTTTCTTCTATCTCTTCACAACCGAAGATCTTTATCCGTGCTAGGATGGGGTTATCCTTCCATTTCCAACTTGGTTGGTTTTTCTTTGTCTCCCTATCAAGATGAGATCCTCCCTCTGTTCCCGATGAGATCGATCTTTACTTCTATCAGGGTAAGATCTTCCTCCTATCTTAGGTAATCGGAGGTCTTAATCCATGTTAGAATGAGGTTCTCCTCCTGCTCCTGACATGGTTAGTAGGGGCATCCAAAGGACCATCGTAGGGGCCTCTCTCCTCCTCCTGTCTTAAGTAACTCGAGGTCTTCATTTTGCTCATATTAGGATGAGGTTCACCTCCTATTCCTAACAGGACAGTAGGAATGCAAAAAGACCATTGGAAGGGTCTCTCCCTTCCTCCTATCTTACATGATCAGAGGCCTTCATTTTGGTCATGTTAGGATGAGGTTCTTCACCTATTTTTAATAGGACAGTAGGGGTGCAAAAGGACCATTAAAAGGGCCTCTCCCCTCTTCCTGTCTTACATGATCAAAGGCTCTCATTTTGCTCATATTAGCATGAGGTTCTCCTCCTATTCTTAACAGGATAGTAGGGGTGCAAAAAGGCCTTTGAAAGAGCTTCTCCCCTCCTCCAATTTTACATGACCAGAGGCCTTCATTTTGGTCATGTTAGGATGAGGTTCTCCTCCTATTCCTAATAGGACGGTAGGGGCGCAAAAGGATCGTTGAAAGAGCCTCTTCCCTCCTCCTATCTTATATGATCGAAGGTCTTCATTTTGCTCATGTTAGGATGAGATTTTTCTCTTATTCCTAATAGGACAATAGGGATGCAAAAGAGCCATTGAAAGGGCCTCTCCCCTCCTCCTGTCTTATATGACCAGAGGTCTTCGTCTTCGTTTAAGAGCGAAGTTCGACTAAACCATTCCCTATCATTATATGATTTTGTACTAAAGGATAGAGATATTGAAATGAAAAATTTATTAAAATAAAATTATTGATAATACATTCACAAGTTCTTCGAATTCTAGGGTTGTGGGAGTTCTGCTCCTTCGATATCCTTCAAGTAATAAGTTTTGTGCTGGATGACTTTCTTAACTTCATACTGAAGGGATATCCTGATTTCCCAGATCAGGTTCGTTCAGATCTGATAAGATCAAGAGACATATTTTAAAATTTTTTTTCTTTAATCTAGATCAAATATGGGATGTTTCATATTTGATCTTTATTATTTTAATAATTAAAATAAATTTAGATAAATTAAATCAAATTTAATTTACCTTAACGTAGGGTAATCCTATTACCCGTTGATGATCCTGTAACCAACGGAAGGTTTTGGATCTAGCCACGCAAGTGCCTGGCCTCTACCAGTATCCACTCAAGCTAGATTTGGAGATCCTCTTCTTCTCTATCACGTCTCCAAAAATTAGATCTGGATCTGATTTGAAGGATCTTCAAAATACCTTTCGAAGATCAGCAGTTGTCCTTTGCAGCAGCGTAGCCTTCTAGCTTTCTGTCACCTTTCTCTTGTCTGGATTGCACCAACTTGGATCCCAAACCACTTTAGGCGTGGAGAGGAGAGGGAGAAGATGGGTTTGGCATGGAGGAGGAGGAGAGAACCAGCCTTGGGTGTGGTAATTTTCAATTGCTTTTTGAGTTGGGCGCAGGGTCTTATTTATAGACTATGCGTGATCCAACTCCTCTTCTTCCCAACCAATCACAATCCTTTGTAAAATCAGATCTAAATCTGATTTATGGGAATAGAGTCCCGTATATTCCTTCTTAGATGGCACTTAAGACCAGTCAAACTTAGTTCTTAGGAGAAGTCTAATCGAAATCCAAAAAGGAGATGGAGTCCCTATCCAACAGGGACTTCTAGGCGCCTCCAACTGGGGCACACGCCAAGGGTGGCGTGCGCCCTCCTCTTTGCCAGGTTCTAGTAGGGGGACAAGCCCCCACCAACTCTCCAATAGGTGCTGACACATGGATAAAAGTCAAAGTGTCAATGGTCAATATTTGACCAGTCAAAGGTCAACTTTTGACTAAAGTCAAAGGATGAGAAATGGCAGGTGACCAAAAATGGTAGGTATTGTCTTACAAAATAAGACAACCCTTTTCTGACCTGGATAGGCTCCAGTCAGACCAAGTGAAGGCCTCTGATCGAGCACAAACTCCTTTGGCTCAGTCAGGACAACTATTTATGATAGTAAAAGAAGAATGTTAGGTTCAATCGAGTGCTAGCATGATTTTCTTGAACCTAATTGAATCTCATTCAGATCAATTGAACTAGATCAGTTCAATTGATGATCACCAGATTCAAACCCTTATTTGTGTGACCCAAGTTAGATTCAGTTCTGTATGGTAATGGGATATGTCATGATCTCTATCATCGACATCATCAAAACTCCTTTCGATGGATCAGAACTCTTCTAATTCGAACAGCTAGAATGATCGACCATCTAAATCATTCTAATTGCTCCCAAAATCCACCAGTGACACCTAGCAGTATATGGTGGCAACCCATCAGAGCTGAATATGAACCTCTTGGTGTAGCTACCTATGTGATTAAGTTCTTCTATCTTGAGCCCCGATCAGATTAGGGTTAAGGTGAACTCATCAAACCCTAGTCTCTGTCATATGATGTAATCATTCGATTCAAGTCCGATGTGAAAACCTAAATAGAAACTCTTTCTATTATTTCACTCTGCCATGGCCATGGGCTTCTGGACTTGATTCTCATGATCATCATAGGGCTGCTCTTCTACCATCGAGGTAGATAGATTCCTTCTTGATGCAATCCAATTCCTACATGAACATGCTATAGCCAACATACACCTCAGGGTTCCGTATGGCTAGGAGACTGAGTTATGGTGTAGTCAAACTATAACATCTCAAGGTAAATTACCGATGCACCTTAGGTCAAAGAACTAGACACACCACTACACCATCGAGTCAGTCATTGACAAGAAGGTAGACTTCCTAATGACTACTCGAGGTGGTCACGCTTAGTGCCCTCGTTCTCTAACGAGTATCTATACTCTCGCTCCGATGTCTCCACACCATAGATTCAAGACTCATCTACTAAAGAAAAGTGATTGTACCCTAACCTTTCGGATTAATCACCATCCTCATGATGATCCTATGGTCGGAAGCATTTTATGAGTTAATAATGATTATTCATGTCTTAAATTTTCAACTCTTGAAAATATGAATTATCATTACCATTAACTCAAAGAATATATCACAGACAATAAATACACATATGTGATAGAAAATAATCCATTTTATTGATTATAGTCAAAATTACAATTTTGCCCCTAGAAGTGTATTACAAGTGTCAACCAATTCTGGCTTCTATGGCACATATATCTAACACATACGGACCTTCCCAATTTGGTATGAGCTTTTCTTAGTTCTGAGCTTGTGAAATAGTCGCACGCTAGAGTATCAAGTCTCCCACTTTGAATACTTTGCCTTTGATCTTAAAGTTGTAGTAGCGGACTACTTTTTGCATGTAGGTGACCATCCAAACCTGAGCTTCTTCCCATTTTTCTTCTAACAAATTGAGATTAACCTTGAGATCTTGTGAGTTACACTGCTCATTGAACTTCACAACTCGTGCTGATGAAAGTTTGAGCTCTATCGGGATGACTGCTTCTGTTTCGAAGGCTAAGACGAATGGAGTCTTTCTAGTTGATAGTCTTTGGATAGTTCGGTATGCTTAGAGTATATGATAGAGTTTGTCTATCCAAATTTCTTTCACTCTCTCAAGCCTTGCTTTTATATCTTGTAGTAGGATTCTATTGGTTATCTCAGCCTCATTGTTTGCCTGTGGATGGGCTGCTGATGTTAAATTATGAGATACATTTAGGTCTTTATAGAACTCGACAAATTTTGCTCCAACAAACTATCATCCATTATCTATTATGAGAGTCCGAGGCAGACCGAATCTATAAATAATTAACTTCCAGACGAAGTCCTGTATGTTAGCTTTGGTGATCTTTGCTAGAGGTTCAGTCTCAACCCACTTTGTGAAGTAATCGATTGCTACTAGAAGAAATTTTTGCTGTCCGAATGCCATGAAAAAGGCTCGAGTATGTTCATTCCCCATTATGCAAACAGCCATGGGGCACTCAAGGGGGTAAGCTCAAAAGTCGGCTGTCTCTAAATTTTTGCATTTCTTTGATATCTATCATATTTTTTGACATACTTTATTGAATCATGATACATTATCAGCCAATAGTAGCCCTATCAAAGTAGTCTATAAGATAAAGATCTGGCCCCTACATGACTTTCGTAGATTTCTTCATGCACTTTTTATAATGCAAAATCAGCCTTAAAAGATCAGAGATATCTCAATAGTGGTAAAGAATATGACCTTTTATATAATTTGCCTTCATACATAACATACTGGAAGGCTTGATTTCTTAATTTTTGAGCTTCTTTCGAATTATAAGGAAGAACTCCATCTTTGAGATAAGTGACTAGTAGGTCAATCCAGCTTGGCTCATGCTCGATTTGCATCACAGATTATATTCTTCCAAACTCAGGCATTTTAGAACTTCAGAGAAGACTTTCTTGGGCAGTTTTGTGGGAGCTAATCACTACTACCAAAAAAGGCTATAGCAGCGATTACAAAAAATCGCTGTCATAAGCTATGATAGTGGTTTTCTAACTGCTGCCACTACGACCGTCACTGTAGCTCTATGGTAGTAATGGTTGTAGTGGTTGTTAGAACCACTGTCATAGATTGCCTATTACAGTGGTTTATAAACTGCTGCAATAGATCGACCTATCATAGCGATTATGTAATCGCTGCCATAGGATATCTATAGCAGCGATTATATAACCGCTGTCATAGATAATCTATAGCAGCGATTTCTTAACCACTATCATAGATCTAGTATAGCAATTGGCATCGAATCTATGGCAGCGGTTGGCATGGATATGGCAGCGGTTATAAAATCGCTGCACTAGATCTTAAATAATTAAAAAAATAAAATTTTTATTTTTTTATATATTTTATCTAATAATATATAACATAAGAAAATATAATAAATATAAAAATTATTTTAAAATACTAAAATTTTATTATCGAATAAAATTTATTATAATATTTTTTAAAAAAATAAAATACATCAAAAGTCTCCTAAATCTACATCATCATCATCGTCGTCATCACCGGGAGCCAGAGCCGGAGCTAGAGCTGGAGCTGGAGCCAGAGTCGGAGTTGGAGCTAGAATGCAGGCCAACATATTCTCGAAACCCATGACTCCAAAATGCACATTGAGCATCGACATCATGTCTCTCCCGATGTCCTCCAAATGAGATGCATGCTCCTCAATCCGATCTGCCCATGTTGCAGCATGATCTGCCCATGCCAATGCCTCCTCAAGCTCCTCCCAGCTAACGATACCAAAAGTTCATGAGAAGACGCTCACCTCGGACCAGTAGCTCATTGATGTATGTCCGAGCCTGCATCGGATCCTCCTAGAGTGCTGAGGTCTCAAGACCTGATATAGATGGTCATGGGGCCAGACGTATCCGGGCCCTCACTCATGAGTGCATCTAATTGATCCTATAATTTTAAATTAAAATAAAATTTTATAAAAAATATTATAATACTAATCAAATATACTAATATATTTAATACTTACAAAAATACGCCCGATCGCGGCGTTCACCGACCTACCCATCTTGTCCGTGCGGCTGGATTGAAAGATCTCGCTATGGCTAGGATCACTCCATCTCTCATCAGCTATAACAAAGAATAAATTTATCAAAAAGATGATAAAAAATATAAATTTAATTTATCTAATGAGATTTAGAATTAATTACCTCTCTATGCATACGACTGGCCATAGACTCGTGGCCTAGAGTATGCGTATACTCCTGGACTGTATGGTTCTTTCGGTTCTAATGGAAGATAGCCTAACAAGTATTCAAATAAATAATAAATATTAAAAAATATTTAAATAAAATTTTAAGCATATTAAAAATTTTAAAAGTTAGAAATTTTATCTCGAACTCCTAGCTCCTTCAGTGTCTAACCATCCTCTCCCACTGACTTAGAGGACAGTCCTATATTCAGGGAACAAGCTCCTCCAGAGTATCTCGTCGGTGCTCGAGCCATCATCTATGGAGCTTGATCTTGTAACCCCAATATAACTCCCCGATCTTCTTCAATCGGGCATCTCAAGCTCTCTCATGATCGGAGAAGTCGTACCTCCTCTATACAAATTTATCAAAAATCAGTTATAAAATTATTCTAATCAAACATATATAGTGTAAACATATAAAATGCATAAATATAACTAAGATGCACGCACTTACCCATATCTCCTACCATATCTGATTCTTGACGGCAGCATCCATCAAACATCAGTCTTTGGGCTCTACGGGAATGATGTCCGACCGCCTCATTGTTAGATATATGTATCCTAGAAGCCAGAATTGGTTGACACTTGTTATACACCTCTAAGAATAAAATTATAATTTTATAAATAATAAAATAGATTATTTTCTATCACAATGTGTATTTAGTGTCTGTGATACATCCCTTGAGTTAATGGCAATGATAGTTTTTATTTTCAAGAGTTGAAAATTTAAGACATGAATTTTCATTATTAACTCATAAAATGCTCCTGATCGTAGGATCATTATGAGGATAGTGATTGATCCGGAAGGTTGGTGTACAATCACTTCTTTATAGTAGATGAGTCTTGAATCTACGATGTAAAGACACCAGAGAAAGAGTACAGGTATTCGTTAGAGAACAAGGGCACTGAGCGTGACCATCTCGAGCAGTCATTAGGAAGTCTACCTTCTCATCGATGACTAGCTCGAAGCTGTAGTTGTTTATCTAGTTCTTTGATCTGAGGTACATCGGCAATTCATTTTGAGGGTGTTATAGTTTGACTATACCATAACTCGATCTCCTAGCCATTTAGAATCCTGATGTGTATGTTGGCTATGGCATGTTCATTGTAGGAATTAGATTACACCAATAAAAAATCTATCTACCTTGGTAGATGAGGAGTAGCCCTATGATGATCATGAGAATCAAGTCCATAAGCCCATGACCATGGCAGAGTGAAATAATAGAAATAGTTTCTATTAAGGTTTTCACATTGGACTTGAATCGAATGATTAATCATATGACGGATATTAGAGTTTGATGAGATTACCTTAACCCCAATCCAGTCGGGGCTCAAGATAGAAGAACTTAATCATACAGGTAACTATACCGAGAGATTCATTGTCAATTCTGATGGGTTGCCACCATATGCTACTAGGTGTCACTAGTAGATTTTGAGAGCAATTAGAATGATTTAGATGATCAATCATACTAGTTGTCTGAATCAAAAAAAGTTTTGATCCATCGAAAGGTATTTTGATGATGTCAATGATAGAGATCGTGATATTTCTCATTATCATACAAAACTAAACTTAACTGGATCATACAAACAAAAGTTTTGATCTAGATACCATCAATTAGACTAACCCAGTTTAATTGATTTGAATTAGATTCAATTAGGTTTAAGAAAATCCTGCTAGCACACGATTAAGCCTAATGTTCTCCTTTAATTATCATAAAAGTTTGTCTCAACTGAGCCAAATGTGTTTGGGCTCACTCAGATACCTTTACTTGGTCTAACTAGAGCTTGTCTAGGTTAGAAAAGGATTGTCTTAATTTATAAGATGAATTTGAGACAACACCTGTCATTTTCTGTCACCTACTAAATCCTATTTTGGATATTTGATCAAACATTGATCTTTGACACTTAGACATCTGCCCATGTGTCGAGCCATCATAGGAGAGAGTTCTTAGACCAGTCCACCTACTAAAAGGTAGATGGATAAGGGGCGCATGCCTAGGGAGGCATGCGCCCATGGATAAAGCATCTGGAGTCTCGTACAGATGGGACTCTAGTTGCTTCGGGGATTCTACTTCAATGGAACCTAGAAGACTGCTTTGACCTAGTCTTTGCGCCATCTAAGGATGATTCAAAGGGGCTCTCATCTGATTGGATCAGATGATGTCATCCCACCAATCAGATTTAGATCTGATTGCACAGAAAGCTATGATTGATTGGGATGATGTGGCACTGCATGGCACAACAGAGTCTATAAAAATCCTGTCTATGCCAAGATCAAAGATGCCCGACCCATTGCCCATGCCACAAGGCTGCCCCTCTTCCTCCTCCATGCTACCTTTAGGTGTTCTCTCTCTTATCCATGCCCAAGAATTTTTGGGCATAAGTTTGGTGCGATCCAAGCAAGAGAAAGGCGACAGAAAAAGAAAGAAGGCAGCACTGCTGCAAGAGACAACTCACATCTTCGAAAGGACTTTTGAAGATCTTCAAAATCAAATCCAGATCTGATTTTTGGAGAAGTGATAAAGAAGGAGGAGATCTATAGATCCTATCTAAGTGAATATCGATAGAGGCCAGGCACTTACATGGCTGGATCCAGAACCTTAGGCAGACATTAGGATCATTATAGGATAATCAAATTACCCACAATAAGATAAAGTTAAATTAGATTTAATTTATTTTTTATTTTATTTTATTTTATTTATTAGATTAATAATATCCTATATAAAAAGTCTCAGATCTAATCTAGATTCAAGAAAAAAAATTTTAAAATATCTCTCTTGATCCAATCAGATCTGAATGAACATGATCCGGAAAACTAGATTTTCCCTTCAACTAGTATCAGAGCTAGGTTGCATTTTTCATTAGATCTAATTTTATTTTAATTTTGATTTGATAATTTAATGATTTTAGATATCACATTAGATGTGATTAGATCTAAAATTAAAAATTAAAAAAATTAAATAATTTAGAT
>QRFJ01001707.1:0-52407 GCA_006176705.1 Cocos nucifera
TAAAATTAATCAAAATTAATTATAAATATTAGAGAATATCCTAGATCTAGTAACCTAGTACTTGACCATGACATGTCATTAAATCAAAAATTAAAATATAATGAAGAAACTAAAATATGTTGATCACATCAACATGTATATACACCATCTAATGTATGTATGAAAATAATAGATCAGATCTATTACCTATGCAAGTTAGATATTCTAACTTGCTGATCAGGACTTGAGGATGAAGTTGCAAGCCGCACATGCATCTGGCCTTTAGGAGTCATCCACACGAGCCCACGAATCATGATCAAAAGTACTGATGTAAAAAATCAGCACAGTATGCTAGTATTATGCTAATCCTTCTTTGGTGGTCGATCAGATGCCTCCTTCTTTTGGATTTAGACTTTTCCAAAGAGAAGGAGGAGAGGAGGATTCAGATGTAAGACACTCTTAGAAAACTCAAAGAAGGAGGAAGGAAAGAGGTGAACATATCAATTCTAGAAGAAGACCCTCTTCTTCTTCTCTTTCCTCTCATCTAGATATCTAGCTTGGTGTTTATGAAACCCCAATGCCCAAGGACCCTCTCTCCCTAATTTTCACACACAGAAAAGCTCTCTCAATGATCTATAACCTCACATAAAATCAAATGCAAAATTCATCCTAAATTTATAGAAAAAGATGAGTCCTTCTCTAGGTCAAAAACTAGACAAGGAATGTCCAAGATGAGTTGGGCACCCTCTCCAAAATTTTAGGCATGGACCATCTGAGAAAATCACCCAAAATATTCTCCTTTTTACCATGAAAAATAGAGAAAAAATAGAGAGGAGGGCGACACACATGGGAAGAGGAGTTTTGTTTTTTCAAAACACTATCTCATAGGATTTGAAACCAAAACAAATTCCCTTCTTTGACTTGTTCCACTACCTAATTTCCATATGAGAGAGAGGAGAGGAGAGCGTGTGTGAGAAATCCTAGGAGAGAGGTTTTTATTGCACAAAATAGAGAAGAAATAGGGCATGGGGCATGAGGGTCTAAGGTGGCACAAGGTGGAATCCTAGTCTTACTAGGATTCCATCTACGACTTGGTCAAAGTGATTTCTTAAACCAAATTAAATTAAAACCAAACCAACCAAACTAAATTAGGCCCTAACCTAATTAAGAATTTAATTAAATTAGATTTAATTTTAATTTAATTTTTTAATCAAATTAGAAAATTGGGTTGACCTACGTCCTAGTTGAACTAGAACTAGTTTTTCTTTGCACTTGGCTTATCCAATAAGCCAATTAGACTTGATCTAACCAAGCCTAAACTAAATCTAATTTAATCATATTTAATTAAACTTAATCTTGCCTTCTGATTTAATCAAATTAAGTCAATTAGCAATCTAATAGCTAATCGATCTTCCTACAATACTTGCACTAGGTTAAATATCAATCGTATTAATTGTTTAACCCTAGAATGATTCTTAATCATTGATTAACCATCCGATCAAATCTTGAGTTTTAATGTGTGTGACCTTATAGGTCTGAACCTAAGCTTATAGAATAGAAATAAATTTCTATATCAATTGATGTAACCATCTAGTAATGGTATCCGACGGTCGGATAGGTCGAATGTGTAGAATAACATCCTTAGCACTCATGTAGATATAGTTTTCATATAATTCATCTCCTTAATCAAAATGCTTATAGAACACCTCAGAGTTTAACTATCAACTCTGATTAGGTTGTCCATATTATATTTCAAAATATCAAATCCATCTAATGGATTATCTTGGCCAAGGTTTTGCTATATTAAAATACAGTGATACATTCTTCTCTAACTCTTGGAGTGGTCAATTCCATCTTGATCATCCACCAACTTCATAAGTACTTAATTATGCCTAGAAGCCTTTAATTATTGAATTAGATATTTAGTTAGTCTGGTACCAAAGCAAAGTGAGTTGCTTACAAGTCATTGAGGTGATCTTAGGTCTAAGGGATACTTATACCTATATCCCATCAAAGATATTTTTGATAGCAGAATGCTCTGGAGTTGGTCACGTTCGATGATGATGTACCTATATATCTTATCTCTATGCCATACTAATGTCTCTACACTCCTTGGTTAAAATGATAATCAACCTAAATGACATACAGCGATCTATGCTCGATAGATGCTGTCATCCTAATTAGCAGCCTATCATTTGGTCATGAATAGTTGTAAGGACTAATTGATAATTTTTTTTTTATTGAAACTAAATAGTCCTAAGAACTTCATCACAATAATTGAGTATATTAGAAGGTGAATACTTTATGACGAAAATGCTAAAAATATATTTTATTAATTAATAAATTAATTATAATTATAATATAGCCCAATCATCAATAGGCAGACGATTGGCTTTAGGATACATTTTTCAATAAGAATTGCTGCCCCAAATATTTCATATAATGCCATACAAAATAGGTAAGGAGAAGGGAAGGAAGTTTAGTGCGCGATGGACTCTTCCTTCTCTCTTAGAGTTTGATCTCTATCAAACCACTTTAACTGGTCAAATCTAAAATTTGACTAAGTCAAAGCCTATCCACATTAGGCACATGCCTAGGGGGACGTGCGCCCTCTCCATGCCATACCAAATAAGTAGCGGCGTGCACCCCTAGAAAATCTCCAAGTGGCATGCACCCCTAGTCCCTTCTTTCTTTCAATAGGGTCAACCTTTGACCCTGGTGTGCGACAGAAAAAGATAGGTGATTAGAAATGGCAAGTGTTGTCCTAAAAATCATCTGATGATTTAGGACAATCCAAGGTCTAGTTAGGATTTTGGTTGAGTCAAACTCATCCATGACATACCAGAAAGACTACAGAAGGAGAATATTAGGTTCAATTATGTGCTAGCTTGATTTTCTTGAACCTAATCAGATCTAATCCAAATCAATTGAACTGACTCAGTCCCATTGATCATAATCAGACTCAAACCCTTGTATGTGTGACTTAGTTAGGTTCAATTCCATATGATAATGAGATATGTCATGATCTCTATCATTAACATCATCGAAATACTTTTTGATGGATTAGAACTTTTTTGATTCATACAATTAGAATAATCGATCATCAAGACCATTCTAATTGCTCCCAAAATTCTCCAGTGACACCTAGCAGCATATGATGGCAATCCATCAGAACTGAAAGCGAATCTCTTAGTGCAGCTATCTGTGTGAATCAATTCTACAATCATGAGTCTCGATAGGATTAGGGTTTAAGGTAAACTCATCAAAACCCAACATCCATCATATGAATGAATCATTCAATTTAAGTGTGATGTGAAATTCTAATAGAGAACTCTTTTATATTATATCACATTACCATGGCCATGAGCTTAAGAACTCGATCTGATGATCATCATAAGACTAGTCCTCCACTACCGAGGTTGATAGATCTCATCTTGGTGCAATTCAGTTCCTATAATGAACATGCTATAGCCAACATACACCTCAAGATTCTAAATGACTAGGAGATTGAGTTATAGTGTAGTCAAACTATAACACACTCAAGGTGAACTGCTGATGCACCTTAGGTCAAAGAACCTGACACACAACTGCAACATCTAGCTAGTCATCGAGGTGGTCACGCTTCGTGCCCTCATTCTCTAATGAGTACTTGTACTTTCGCTCTAGTGTTTTCACATTGTAGATACAAGACTCATCTATCCTAAGAAAATGATCGTACACTAACCTTTCGAATCGATTACCATCCTCATGATGATACTACAGTCGAAAGTACTTTATGAGTTAATTATGAAAATTCATGTCTTAAATTTTTAACTCTTGAAAATATGTATTATCATTATCATTAACTCAAAGGATGTATCACAGATACTTTTAAATATATACTATAATAGAAAAAAAAAAAATTATTAATTTATCATCAAAATTATAAAATTATTTTTAAAAGTGTATTACAAGTGTCAGCCAATTTGGCTTCTAGGATACACATCTAACATCATTCACGGCCTTCCTCGAGGTAGTAACTTCTTTCTTTTCTTAGTTGAATATATGTATGCTTTTCAGTAATATCATTTGTTTTGCTGCTTGCAGTTGGGGCACCATAATTTTGCTAATGTGGAGGTGGTTAACCTTTACAAGGTCGAGGCTTCGAAGGCCATGAAGGTAGCCAAAGAGTATAAGGAGCTAGAACCTATCGAGACTGCACTGCATTCTTCTACCGCCACTCCTCTAGAGGTCGGAGACCTCTTCTAGTTATATTTTTTTCTTTACATTCGATGTACTTAAACTTTTTAATTAATGAAATTAAATTTTTTCACTTTTTCATATCTTCGTGTGTCGTGGTGTTCTAATCACTCAAAGTTTGGCTTGCAAATATTGCCATTGAGCACAGCCATGGGTTGAGGCCTTGCCATTACCTCAGGCCATCTCCCTAAATGCTCATCTGAAAGCATCGAAGAAATAAGTTCGTTAAGCTAATAAGGAATTGAAGAAAATAAATAACAAACTTTAGAAGTCAAAGAACAACTATGCAATAGCCTCGGCCAAGATCAACTGCCTTCGTCAAGCTGAAGGGAAATCCTGATTTCCAGGTCTAGGTTCGTTCAGATCTGATCAGATCAAGAGATATATTTCAAAATTTTTTCTCTTTGATCTGTATCAGATTTGAGATGTTTCAGATCTAATTCTTATTATTTTAATCAATAAAATAAATAAGAATAAATTAAATCAAATTTAATTTACCTAATTTGGGTAATCCTATTACCCTATTGATGATCCTGTATGCAGCGGAAGGTTCTGGATCTAGCCAAGGAAGTGCCTAGCCTCTACCGATATCCACTCGGGCTAGATCTAGAGATCCTCTTCTTCTCTATCACATCGCCAAAAATTAGATTTGGATCTGATCTGGAGGATCTTCAAAACTCCTTTTGAAGATCAGCAGTCGTCCTTTGCAGCAGCGCAGCCTTCTAGCTTTTGATCGCCTTTCTCTTGCTTGAATCGCACCAACAAAAATCCAAAACTCCTTTTGGACGTGGAGAGGAGAGGGGAGAAGGTGGTTTGGCATGGAGGAAGGAGGGAGAGGCAGCCTTGGGGCATGTATGGAAACTCTTATCTCAATCTCATGTCAATTTGAGTTGGGTACAGGGTCTTATTTATAGACTAGCTGTGATCCAACTCCTCTTCTTCCCAACCAATCACAACCCTTTGTGAAATCAGATCTAAATCTGATTGGTGGGAATAGAGTCCCCTGGATTCCTCCTTAGAGGGTGCCTAAGACCAGTCAAAGTTGGTTCTTAGAAGAACTCTAATTGGAATCCAAAAAGGAGATGGAGTCCTTGTCCAACAAGGACTCCTAGGCGCCTCCAACTTGGGCACACGCCTAGGGTGGCGTGCGCCCTCCTCCTTGCCAGGTTCTGGCAGGGGGACAGGCCCCCACCAGCTCTCCAATAGGTGCATGACATGTGGTCAAAAGTCAAAGTATCAATGGTCAACATTTGACCAGTCAAAGGTAGACTTTTGACCAAAGTCAAAGAACAAGAAATGGCAGGTGACCAAAAATGGCAGGTAATGTCTTACAAAATAAGACAACCTTTTCTGACTTGGACAACCTCCAGTCAGACCATATGAAGGCCTCTGATTGAGCACAAACTCCTTTGGCTCAGTCAGGACAACTTATTTATGATAGTAAAAGAAGAACGTTAGGTTCAATCGAGTGCTAGCACGATTTCCTTGAACCTAATTGAATCTCATTCAGATCAATTGAACTAGGATCAGTTCAATTGATGATCACCAGATTCAAACCCTTGTTTGTGTGACCCAGTTAGGTTCAGTTCTGTATGGTAATGGGATATGTCATGATCTCTATCATCGACATCATCGAAACTCCTTTCGATGGATCAGAACTCTTCTGATTCGAACAGCTAGAATGATCGATCATCTAAATCATTCTAATTGCTCCCAAAATCCACCAGTGACACCTAGCAGTATATGGTGGCAACCCATCAGAGCTGAATGCGAACCTCTTGGTGCAGCTACCTGTGTGATTAAGTTCTTCTATCTTGAGCCCCGATCAGATTAGGGTTAAGGTAAACTCGTCAAACCCTAGTCTCTGTCATATGATGTAATCATTCGATTCGAGTCCAATGTGAAAATCTAAATAGAAACTCTTTCTATTATTTCACTCTGCCATGGCCATGGGCTTCTGGACTTGATTCTCATGATTATCATAGGGCTGCTCCTCTACCACCGAGGTAGATAGATTCCATCTTGATGCCATCCAGTTCCTACAATGAACATGCTATAGCCAACATACACCTCAGGGTTCCATATGGCTAGGAGATCCGAGTAATGGTGTAGTCAAACTATAACACCCTCAAGGTGAACTGCCGATGCACCTCAGGTCAAAGAACCAGACACACTACTGCAGCATCGAGTCAGTCATTGACGAGAAGGTAGACTCCCTAATGACTACTCGAGGTGGTCACGCTCAGTGCCCTCATTCTCTAACGAGTACCTGTACTCTCGCTCCGGTGTCTCCACACCGTAGACTCAAGACTCATCTACTAAAGAGAAGCGATTGTACACCAACCTTCCGGATCAATCACCATCCTCGTGATGATCCTATGGTCGGGAGCATTTTATGAGTTAATAATGATTATTCATGTCTTAAATTTTCAACTCTTGAAAATATGAATTATCATTACCATTAACTCAAAGGATGTATCACAGACACTAAATACACATATGTGATAGAAAATAATCCCATTTTATTGATTTTAGTCAAAATTATAATTTTGCCCCTAGAAGTGTATTACAAGTGTCAGCCAATTCTGGCTTCTAGGGCACATATATCTAACAATCTCCCACTTGTCCTAAAGCCAATTGGCTACAAGTCTAAGTCCCATCTTCTCAAGGTGGGCTTCGATCTTCTGCTGGCCCAACGGCTTTGTAAGTGGGTCTGCCACATTATCTGTGGAGTTGACTCTCTTGACCTCGACATAACCCTTTTCGAGGTAATCATGGATGAGGTGGTATCACCGTTTGCTTGGAACTCTTTCAGCTGACAGCACCACCATTGCACACAAACAGACTCCCAGATGTCGACTTTCGATCATCTATATCGGACATGAAATCTGAGTCTGTGTATCCCTGGACTTGGAGTTCTCCATTACCAAAGACCAACATCATATCCTTAGTTCTTCTCAAGTACTTAAGGATACATTTCACAGAAGTCCAGTGTTCTTCACCTGGATTTGACTGATATCTGCTTGTGACACTCACAGCATGGGCTATATCAGGTCGTGTACATAGCATGGCATACATGAGGCTCCCTATTGCAGAAGCATAAGGGATCTTGCTCATGCATTCTATTTCCTCAGGTGTGCTAGGGCACATCTTCTTGGAAAGATGAATACCATGTCTGAAGGGTATTAATCCCCTCTTAGAGTTTTCCATACTAAACCTCTTTAGTACTTCCTCTATGTACATCTTCTGTGAAAGTCCTAGCATCCTATTCGGTCTATCCCTATAGACCTTAATTCCTAGAATAAAGGATGCTTCACCTAGGTCTTTCATGGAGAATTCCTTGGACAACCATATTTTGACTGTCGTCAACATGGGAATATCATTCCCAATAAGGAGGATGTCATCCACGTACAATACGAGGAAGACAACAGCGCTCCCACTGACCTTTTTGAAAACACATGGTTCCTCTTCATTTTTGATGAAACCAAACTTTTTGATCACATCATTGAAACGAGTGTTCCAGCTCCGAGATGCTTGCTTAAGTCCATATATGGACCTTTGCAGCTTGCAAACCTTGTGATCAGTATCACTGGATGTGAAACCTAGCGGCTGTTCCATATAGATATCTTCCTCAAGATATCCATTTAAGAATGCCGTTTTCACGTCCATTTGCCATATTTCATAATCGAAATAGGCTGCAACGGCAAGCAATGTGCGGATGGATTTTAGCATAGCCACTGGGGAAAAGGTATCCTGATAGTCAATGCCTTCGCATTGACTATAACCTTTTGCCACTAGTCTAGCCTTGAATGTCTCCACATTCCCATCTGCACCAATCTTTCTCTTGAAGATCCATTTACACCCAATAGGTACTATACCTTCTGGTGGATCTACCAAGGTCCAGACTTGGTTTGAGTGCATCGAGTCAATTTCTGACTGCATTGCCTCTAGCCATTTCTCGGAGTCGATATCTGATATCGCCTCGTTGTAGGTTTTGGGATCATCACCATGAGCACCATTACCTACGAGGAACATTTTCTCTCTACTTCCTCTGAAATAATACCTAAGTATCTCTCAGGGGGATGGAAAACTCTTTTCGATCTACGAGGTGGAGGAGGTAGTGTTCTTATTGGCTCAACCTGATTTGGTTCCAATTGGTCCTTAGCTCGTTCTACTTATGAGACTTTCTCATCAAGCTTGAATCTGCTTTTCCAATGCCGCTATCTTGAATAAACTATTTTTCAAGAAAGATGGCATGTCGACTCACAATCACATTGTGGTCTTCTGGAATGTAGAAATAGTATCCTAATGACTCTTTAGGATATCCTATGAATCGAGCTCTGAAAGGACCTAAACTCTAACTTGTCCGCTTGTTGTCTTTTGACATGAGCCGGACAACCCCAAATTCTGAGATGACTCAGACTTGGTTTCTTACCGTGCCATATCTCATACGGTGTGGTAGGAACGGTTTTAGAGGGAACCCTATTCAGTAGATAAATTGAAGTTAACAATGAGTGTCCCCAAAGAAAATCAGGGAAGGTCTGTGAAGCTCATCATGGATCGAACCATATCCAATAGAGTCCGATTTCTCCATTCTGAAACCCCGTTGAGTTGAGGTGTTCCTGGTGGAGTCCATTGAGAGACTATGCCATTTTTCTTGAGATAGTCTAGGAATTTTCGGCTAAGGTATTCACCTCCTCGATCTGATCGAAGAACCTTAATGGGTTTTTCAGTTTGTTTTTCTACTTCATGTCTGAATTCTTTGAACTTTTCAAAAGCTTCAGACTTGTGTCTCATAAGATACACATACCCATACCTAGACAGATCATCGGTAAAGGTAATGAAGTAGACAAAATTGCCTCTAGCCGGCACATCAAATGGGCCGCACACATCAGTATGTACTAGGGCAAGGAGATCTGTGGCCCTTTCCCCATGTCCAACAAAAGGGAGTTTAGTCATTTTGCCTTGAAGACAAGATTCACAAGTTGGATATGACTCGGAAAGTCAATGGACTCAATAGCCCATTTTTCTCCAATTTGTTGATCCTATCTTCTGCTATATGACCTAATCTCAGGTGCCATAGATATCTATCATTTGGACTATCCCTAGGTCGTTTGGCATTCACGTTTTGCTCGATAGTTAGAACAGGTACATCAATATGTAGCTGATAAAGACCATTAATAAGGAAACCATTTGCAATTTTATTTCTTTCATAAAGAATGTTACAATGGTCCTTAAAGAAGGTAATCACATAGCCTTCTTGTGCTAAGCATGAAACAGAAATCAAATTCCTGCTAGCTGCAGGCACATAATAACAGTCTTTCAAAACTAAGTCTAAACCAGATGGTAATCGAAGAGGGTATGTTCCCACGGCTACTGCAGCAACTCTTGCTCCATTACCGATGCGTAGGATCATGTCTCCATCCCTCAGCCTCCTGCTATCCTCAAGACCCTGCATAGGAAGTGCACAGATGAGCACTAGAACCAGAGTCAAGCACCCAACTGGATGCAGAAGAAATCCGTAAGGTTAGACTCAATAACGAGCATACCTCCAGAAGGACCTTCCTTCTTGTTCTTCAGGGTGGCCAGGTAAGTAGGGCAGTTCCGCTTCCAATGGCCGTCGCTGTTGCAATGGAAACACTTTCCTTTGACATCGGCCTTTTTCTTCGGCTCTGCCTTCTTCTTCTTTGATCCTTCCACCTTTTGCTTTTTCACAGACTTCTTTTTCTTTCCATAAGACTTTCTTTTGGAAGAAGTCCGTTCCATAGCAAGAACTGAGCCTTTAGAACCTTTCATAGAAAGCTCAGCGGTAACCAGCATATTCATTAATTCGGCCAAGGAATTTTGAAGTTTATGCATGTGGTAATTCATGATGAATTGCCCATATGCATCAGTCAAGGATTGCAGAATAATATCATTCTGCAGATCCAAGTCTAACTTCACACCGAGCTTCTCAAGCTCTTCCATGTCCTTGATCATTGTCAGACAGTGATCTTGGACTGACTGCCCATCACGCATCTTAGCCTTAAAAAGTCATTTCGTGACTTGATATTTGGCTGCGCGACTCTGTTCACCAAACATCTCCTGCAGGTGAGCCAACATTTGGCGAGCAGTCCCGATATCTTCATGTTGGCGCTGGAGCTCATCAGACATCGAGCCCAACATGTAATATCTGGCCTTATTATCTTCGTCTATCCATTTTTTCAGAGATGCTCTCTGTTCAACAGGATGGACGGGCTGGTAAGGTGGGAGGGTCCTGGTCCAATACATGGGTTAACTTCTCGAAACCCAAAATAATTTTGTAGTTCCTGAGCCAATCTTTATAATTGGGTCCAGTCAGTCTATGTGTGTCCAGGATACGTGCCAATGGGTTGGACGCAGACATTTTTCCTGTAGAGAGTCAAAGATTCTAGTTAGATACTGTAATTATGACTTGACCAATTTATTTAGGAAATTTTATTTTTAAACAAATTAGCTTCCCACTATTTTCTCGGATCCCTACACTCCCTCTGTAGAGATGCGAAAAATCTCCATGATTAATGATTTCTAGTGGGTGGTGCGGTCTCACCAACTGACTCATCACCTCACCTAACAGTTATTGGTGATGGGTTAGCCAATGAGTGAACAACTCTTGTTCAATGATTCTCTAATCATGGTGCACCCAAACTTGGTCTCTAATTCATGAATCTCACCGTATCCAGAATATTGATCCACTCCTTAGTTAAGTCAGACCCACCATTTGCATAGACTGGGTTCCTAATTGAGTCTCTCACCGTATCCAAATATTGAGCCCAACTCATCCTCCAGCCCATAGCATCCAATGCCTAATAGACATGGTTGCATCTTTCCGGTGCAACTGAGCCACTGTATCCAGCCGAGAACAATCAACCCCGGGAAGGGCCCGCACATCTACAATGGTGGAAGACCTCAGACTTAATCTTTTCTTAGGGAGAATTGATTCAGGTCTCATTAAACTAGACTTGGCATTAGTCATAACAATTATGACTAACCTAGTGGCATGGGTTAGCTCGGATTATTGACCACCTCAGATCAGAACTGTGTCAACAGATATGGCCAGGTAAGTGAGATCGGTGGAAGGAATATGCCATTAACTCGTACAAGATCGCATTCAGGTCGAGTAGCTTCCAATTAAAAACCAGTCGGTCGTATGTGCCAAACTTACCTTAGACACCAAATTGTTGAGCCAGAACCAATTGGGTTAGCCTACAATCCAGACTCTAACCTCTGAGCCTAATTAGGTCTTGCTTGATCGTGACTCGATCTTGACCCAGACTTAATCCTATTAGGCTGGTCAATTTAAGCATTGTTGATCCCATCTAACCAACTCTTGATTCGGTTTGATCAACCGCTTAGACCTAATTGAGCTACCCAAGCCCGAACCCAGTATTATGAATATGTCTTAGATCTAAAATTCTCAATTTTAGACCTAATTAATATTTCCATAATCTTAATTCTTAATTAAGTAGGGTTCATAAACAAAATATGCACAATAAATCCTAGGGTTTCAGGATCTAGGGTTTTGCAGAAAGTAAGTTTTGGATTTCTGATTAAGGACGAACGCGCAGCACCCCTACACATCATAAGAACACCCCATCGAATGGGAAGGAGAGGGCCTTTAAATCCCTTCTTCGTTCTTATGACCGGACGGCCAAGAGGAACGCCTTAATCAGGAACATGTCAATACTACAAAACAGTTTTAGATCTATATCATATATCTCATATACAAATTAGATCTAATCATGGCATATTTTGCATACATCTCATGTATCGAATCATGCATATTTTTCAGATCTAAATTATCTCATAATAATCTAAAAAATTAGATTTAAATTGATCTTATCAAAATAAACTTCTAATCTAGACAACTATGTAGAACTATTCTACAACTAGTCTAGACATGCATCAATCATATCTCATATGATGTTTAAAATTAAATAATTTTTATTTACTATTTTTTAGATGTTATTATAATACTTATAATATCAAAAAATAGTAAATAAATAGATCTAAAATATGATTTAATCAGAATTAAATCAAAAACATGCAAGACTATTCTATAGAACTATTCTATTTTCTAGAACTAGTCATGCATATCTTTCTAATCTTAGATCCAAATCATTTAATTTTAATTTTTTCTAATTTTAGATCTGATCACATCTCATGTGACATCTAAAATCACTTATTTTTAATTAAAATAAATTTAAAATCAGATCTAAATACATTTTTAGAACCATTGGCTCTGATACCAGTTGAAGGGAAAATCCTGATTTTCCGGATCCAGGTTCGTTCAGATCTGATCAGATCAAGAGATATATTTCAAAATTTTTTCTTTGATCTATATCAGATCTAGATATTTTAGATCTAATTTTTATTATTTTAATAAATAAAATAAAATAAGAATAAATTAAATCAAATTTAATTTACCTGATTTGGGTAATCCTATTACCCTATTGATGATCCTATATGCAGCGGAAGGTTCTGGATCTAGCCACGCAAGTGCCTGGCCTCTACCGATATCCACTCCGGCTAGGATCTGGAGATCCTCTTCTTCTCTATCACATCTCCAAAAATTAGATCTGGATCTGATCTAGGAGGATCTTCAAAACTCCTTTTGAAGATCAGCAGTCATCCTTTGCAGCAGCGCAGCCTTCTTGCTTTTAATCGCCTTTCTCTTGCTTGAATCACACCAACAAAAATCCAAAACTTCTTTTGGATGTGAAGAGCAAGGGGAGAAGGTGGTTTGGCATGGAGAAGGAGGGGAGAGGCAGCCTTGGGGCGTATGGAAACTCTTATCTCAATCTCATTTCAATCTGAGTTGGGTACAGGGTCTTATTTATAGACTAGCTGTGATCCAACTCCTCTTCTTCCCAACCAATCACAACCCTTTGTGAAATCAGATCTAAATCTGATTGGTGGGAATAGAGTCCCCTGGATTCTTTCCTTAGAGGGTGCCTAAGACCAGTCAAACTGGATTCTTAGAAGAACTCTAATTGAAATCCAAAAGGGAGGTGGAGTCCTTGTCCAACAAGGACTCCTAGGCGCCTCCAACTTGGGCACACGCCTAGGGTGGCGTGCGCCCTCCTCCTTGCCAGGTTCTTGGTAGGGGGACAGGCCCCCACCAGCTCTCCAATAGGTGCATGACATGTGGTCAAAAGTCAAAGTGTCAATGGTCAACGTTTGACCAGTCAAAGGTAGACTTTTGACCAAAGTCAAAGAACAAGAAATGGCAGGTGACCAAAAATGGCAGGTAATGTCTTACAAAATAAGACAACCTATTTCTGACTTGGACAACCTCCAGTCAGACCATATGAAGGCCTCTGATTGAGCACAAACTCCTTTGGCTCAGACAGGACAACTTATTTATGATAGTAAAAAGAAGAACGTTAGGTTCAATCGAGTGCTAGCATGATTTTCTTGAACCTAATTGAATCTCATTCAGATCAATTGAACTAGATCAGTTCAATTGATGATCACCAGATTCAAACCCTTATTTGTGTGACCCAGTTAGGTTCAGTTCTATATGGTAATGGGATATGTCATGATCTCTATCATCGACATCATCGAAACTCCTTTCGATGGATCAGAACTCTTCTGATTCGAACAGCTAGAATGATCGATCATCTAAATCATTCTAATTGCTCCCAAAATCCACCAGTGACACCTAGCAGTATATGGTGGCAACCCATCAGAGCTGAATGCGAACCTCTTGGTGCAGCTACCTATGTGATTCAAGTTCTTCTATCTTGAGCCCCGATCAGATTAGGGTTAAGGTAAACTCGTCAAACCCTAGTTTCTATCATATGATGTAATCATTCGATTCGAGTCCAATGTGAAAATCTAAATAGAAACTCTTTCTATTATTTCACTCTACCATGGCCATGGGCTTCTGGACTTGATTCTCATGATTATCATAGGGCTGCTCCTCTACCACCGAGGTAGATAGATTCCATCTTGATGCCATCCAGTTCCTACAATGAACATGCTATAGCCAACATACACCTCAGGGTTCCATATGGCTAGGAGATCGAGTAATGGTGTAGTCAAACTATAACACCCTCAAGGTGAACTGCCGATGCACCTCAGGTCAAAGAACCAGACACACTACTGCAGCATCGAGTCAGTCATTGACGAGAAGGTAGACTCCCTAATGACTACTCGAGGTGGTCACGCTCAGTGCCCTCATTCTCTAACGAGTACCTGTACTCTCGCTCCGGTGTCTCCACACCGTAGACTCAAGACTCATCTACTAAAGAGAAGTGATTGTACACCAACCTTCCAGATCAATCACCATCCTCATGATGATCCTATGGTCAGGAGCAATTTATGAGTTAATAATGATTATTCATGTCTTAAATTTTCAACTCTTGAAAATATGAATTATCATTGCCATTAACTCAAAGGATGTATCACAGACACTAAATACACATATGTGATAGAAAATAACCCATTTATTGATTTTAGTCAAAATTATAATTTTGTCCCTAGAAGTGTATTACAAGTGTCAGCCAATTCTGGCTTCTAAGGCACATATATCTAACACAAGCTTCCAAGCAAGCCTTCAAAGAATATACTTTCAAGAAATGTCATTTATCTGAAGAGCTTGAGTGGGTGTCAAAGGATGCTAGCGAGGAGTCCTAGACATTGATTGCGAAGATCGGCTCCCTCGAAGCTAAGCTCAGAGAAGCAAGGGGAAAAATTCAACAACTAGAGAAGGGCTCATACTAGACTTAGAACCAGGAGGAATGTTGTTGGGACTGGTTCAAAAAAATTCTTCAATCTTCAAAACCAATTGCACGTGGCCAAGGATGCTTACAACACTTATAGGTTAGGCTGGTGTGAGTAGATTGTCGATCTTAAGCAGAAACACTAGATAGGTAATGATAAAGTAACTCAGCTTCGAAAGCATCAAGTAGATAGAGCTCAAACTAGCCCAAGTAGAGATTCAAGTGAAATTTCCTGTTTGAAGAATACACTAGTAAATCTAAGTGAGGTGTACAACAAGAATAGGGTTGAGCTCCTTTAGCTGAAGATCTAAATAACTTATCAAGAAAATACCATAAAGAATGTTGAAGCTGAGTTAACTATTCTAAGGAAAAGGCTAAGAGAAGCTGAGGAAGACCCTCGGTGAGCTCAGATACTATTTCGTGAAAGCTTCACGGCAAGGTAGAAACTTTTAGAAAAAGTGAATAACTTGAAGCATTTCCTTATAATGGCCATGGTTGGCAGTTCAAAGTTTGAGAAGGACTTTATTTTTTTTTCCTTTTATTTGTAATTGGTCTTGAGGACCTATGTAATGAACTTTAGTTTAATAAAATAATATTTTTTTCAATTATCCTTCAATGTTTTGTCTTGGTTTGATGCTTGTTGGTCTCCTTATTTTCATGTCAAGCCTGATGTTGATATTATTTTGGAATAATAATTTATGTTTGGTGTCTTATAGATCGGTCCCCCTTGTTTATGAAAAGGAATTTTTTGGACTTGTTTAGAAACAAGTGTGCCATTCTATTTTGAAATTGAAGGTCTTCATGCCCCTCATAAGGATCTTCACCCATGTCAGGATGAGATCCTTCTCCTATTTTTAACATGGTTAACCTTCTGTTTAAAAATTGAAGGCCTTCATATCCCTTATAAGGATCTTCACCCAAGTCAGGACAAGGTCCTCCTCCTATTCTTGATGTAGTTAATCTCTTATTTAAGAAGCGGAGACCTACATATCACTCATAAGAATCTTCATCCACGTCAGGATAAGGTCCTCCTCCTATTCTTGATGTGGTCAACCTTCTATTTATGAACCGAATGTTGAAACATATGTCCTAACGCTAATCATCACCCTATTGATGGTTGTGCTAAACTTATAAATATAAATAATTTATTATTGAATAAAATGTTTATTCTAGAATTTTCATCATAAGTCTATATCTTCTAATGAACTCCTATATTGTGATGAAGTCCTTAGGACTATTTACATTTGATAAAGAGAGAATTTATTAATTAGTCTTTAAAATTGTTCATGACTAAATGATATATTGTTAATAAGAATGACAATATTTATTGAGTATAAGCTGTTGTGTGCCATATAGGTTGGTTGTCCTCTTAACTAAGGATTGTAGAGATATTGGTATGGTATACAGATGAGATGTAGTAGTACATCATCACCGAACGTGACCAACTCTAACACATTTTGCCATCAAGAATTATTCTGATGGGATATACATAAAAATATCCCTTAGATCTAAAATCACCATGATGGCTCGCAAGCAACTCACTATGCTTTGGTGCCAGACTACTTGAGATTTTAATTTAGTGATAAAAGATTTTTGGGCATAATCAAGTACTTGCAAAGTCTATGAGTGATCAAGATGGGATTCACCACTCCAATAGTTTGGAGATAATGCATCACTATATTTCAATTTAGCAAAATCATGTCATGGATAATCTATGAGATGGATTTAATTTTTTGAAATAGAATGTGGATGACCTATTTAGGATTGACAGTCAAACCTTGAGTCATCCTATAAGTGATAAGTATCATAAATTCACCATTAAAAATAATAATTTATTAATTAATTTATTTTATTTTTAAAAATTATATATTTTTATTTATTATTTTTAGAAAATATATTTATTAATAGAAAGAGCTCATTTTTTTGGTCATAATGAAATAAGTTTAGAGCGAATCAGAGCTAAAATGAATCTGATATGAATTTTCAAAAAAAATAAAAGTAAAAATAAATAAACAGCTCACCTAGCTCCGTAGCTCAGCCAGCGCACACTCTTCAATCGGTGCATCCAAATGCACTCAGCTAAGTCGACTTAGACTGTAAGCCAGTGCTCTACAAGCTAGCCCATGCACCCCATCCTATCCGCATGCCGCTGATGTCAAGCTAATGTCAAATTCATCGTGGCTCATCGTGGAACTCTAAGCAAGGATAATTTGGTCATTTCCATGTCAAAATGGGTGCTAATTTACTACTATCTTTGGAATGTCAAGTTTACCGTAGTCTATAGGAACAGTGATGCATGATTTGATGGTAGCGGTGGTTTGCAGTCTAGATCAGATGGTCGAGCTTTTTTCCCAATTTGATTTGGTTTCCTAGCTCCCTCCAACATGTGATCGGATGACTTTGGGCATTCTAGAACTTGATCCAATGGTTGGTGTTCATCCTGACGATGATTAGGGCATCCAAATCTCCATCTGATGGCCAAAACTTCATCATCAAGCCCGATCCAATGGCCAAAATTTAATCTGACTGAAATTGGGCTATTATATATCGATTTTTAGCAATTTTGGGACCGTTTGATTAGGATCTGATAGCTAGAATTCAAGGAACTCAATAGAATTCATCTAGGAACTCTTTTAATCCAATTTTCTTGGAATTTTTTTACATTTGCCAATCAAAACTCCACCTTAGTCCCACATTGCTTAGCAGTAAATGATCTAGCTCTCCTAACTCTATTTAAAGGACTCCAGGCCAACAAAATCAATCATCTTCGATCATAGAAAGGTAATGGTATAGGTTAGAGCCATGCTTGAGATTCATGATTACTTTGAGGCAGATGGTGCTGAGAGAAAGAGCTAGACTTCTACACCATATGAACGCCAACACCAATCCAAGATCAGCTGCTTTTAATTTTTATTTATTTATTTTTTTAAATTTTATGTATTTAAATTTTGAATTAAATTTTAATTAATGCAAAAATTATTTTTCTGCTCTTTAAATTTTATGCTCTTTCTTTTTAGTAAAAATTTAATTTATGCTCTTTAATTTTATTGCAAGTAGATGCTAAGATCTAACTAATAGATCTTAGTACCAAATTTGATTTTCTCCGCTATTTAATTTTTACTTTTTATTTATAATTTTATTTTTCAACTTTGATTTTTCTAAATTTTTTTTTATAAAAATTAAAGATTTCAAAATTAAAATAAGTTTTTGGCGCAGTTGCTAGGAAGGCATGGACATTAAAGTTTTTGATCTCTTTGATTTTCCTATAAAATAAATTATAAATATTTTTTTTTTAATTTATTTTTTTACTAACTTTTATATTTATTTTGTAGAGAAAAAGAAAAAGAATAAAAAAGATTAGGGCAAGGAGGAAGCTTCCAATCCAATCTTGCTTGTGAGATCAATCCTAACCCTAGACCTCTTTTTATTATATTATTTATTTTATTTTTAAATTAATTTTAAAAAATATTTACTTAAATCTAAATAAAAGCTTTATGACAAGAACAAAAACTGTAATTGCTTAGAGCATCCATCATATTAGTTTTTTTTTTTTTTTTTGCTGGTGATCGATGGAGACAAGGTGAGCATCTCAAGTTTAATTAAGTTGTTTGCATCTAATTTAGTTGCATAGAACTCCTTATTGAAAGTGATTGTATATACTCATCTCTAAAGCAACTTGAGGGTATAACCTATTAAATAAGATAAGATAAAAATTTGATCACCTTTTCTTGGCTTATAAACAATCAACCAGCATCCTGGATTGTCCTAAGGCTTTAATTTTAAATTCAATTAGACATCATCCCAAGGAACTCAAGCTCATTAGGACAAGGAACCTTAAGACTTGGACCAGATTAGGGTAAGTCAGTTTGACTAGTGTCTAAGGCAAATAGTGTTAGATATGTGTGCCCTAGAAACCAGAATTGGTTGACACTTGTTATGCACTTTTAAGGGCAAAATTTTAATTTTGACTGTAAATAATAAAATGGATTATTTTGTATCATAATGTGTATTTAGTGTCTGTGATACATCCCTTGAGTTAATGATAATGATAATTCTTATTTTCAAGAGTTGAAAATTGAAGATATAATTTTCATTCTTAACTCATAAAATACTTTCGATCGTAGGATCATCATGAGGATGGTGATTGATCCAAAAGGTTGGTATGCAATCGCTTCTTTATAAGTAGATGAGTCTTGAGTCTACGATGTAGAGACATCGAAGTGAGAGTATAGGTACTCGTTAGAGAATGAGGGAACTGAGCGTGACCACCTCGAGCAGTCATAAGAAAGTCTACCTTCTCATCGATGACTAGCTCGAAGCTGCAGTGGTGTATCTGGTTCTCTGATCTGAGGTGCATCGGCAGTTCACCTTGAGGGTGTTATAGTTTGACTACACTATGACTCAGTCACCTAGCCATTCAAAACTTTGAGGTGTATATTAGGTACAGCATGTTCATTGTAGGAATTGGATCGCATCAAGAGAGAATCTATCTATCTTGGTAGATGAGGAGCAGCCCTATGATGATCATGATAATCAAGTCCATAAGCCCATAGCCATGGTAGAGTGAAATAACAGAAAGAGTTTCTATTAAGGTTTTCACATCAGACTTGAATCAAATGATAAAAATTAGGGTTTGACGAGTTCACCTTAACCCTAATCTGATCGGAGCTTAGGATAGAGGAACTTAATCACATATGTAACTGCACCAAGAGGTTCACTTTTAGTTCTGATGGGTTGCCACCATATACTGCTAGGTGTCACTGGTGGATTTTGAGATCAATTAAAATGATTTGGATGATCGGTGATTCTAGTTGTTTGAATCAAAATAGTTCTGATCCATCAAAAGGTGTTTCGATGATATCGATAATAAAGATCGCGACATATCTCATTACCATACGAAACTGAACCTAATTGGGTCATCCAAATAATGGTTTAGATCTAGATATTATCAATTGGACTAACCCAGTTTAATTGATTTGAATAAGATTCAATTAGGTTCAAGAAAATCATGCTAGCACACGATTGAGCCTAATGTTCTCCTTCAATTATCATTTTAAGCTATCTCGACTGAGCCAAATATGTTTGTGCTCACTCAAGTACTTTTACTTGGTCTAACTAAAGCTTGTCTAGGTTAGAAAAGGGTTGTCTTAATTTATGAGATAAATTTGAGACAACACCTACCATTTTTCGTCACCTGCTAATTCTTGTCTTTTGACTTTGGTCTAACATTGACCATTGACACTTAGACATCTACCCATGTGTCATGCATCCTTAGGAGATTCATTTTGGACCAGTCAACCTACTAAAAAGTAGATGGACTAGGGAAGCATGCTTAGGGAGACGTGCGCCCATGGATAGAGGCACCTGGAGTTCCATACAGATGGGACTCCAGTTACTTTGGGGTTTCTACCTAGGTGGTGCCAAAGATTAAACTTTGACCAATCTTAGGCATCATCTAAGGATGATTTAGAGGGGCTCTTATCTAATTGGATCAGATGATACCATCCCACCAATTAAATTTATATCTGATTGCATGAGACGACGTGATTGGCCGGGATGATGTGGCACTGCATGGTGCAGCAGGGTCTGTATAAACCCTGTCTACACCTAGTTTCAGAGAGATTAGATCTTTGCCCATGCCACAAGGCTGCCCCAATCCCTCCTCCATGCCATCTTTAGGTCCCCTCTCTCCTTTCCATGCCTGAGGGTATTTGGGCTCCAATTTGGTGCGATCCAGGGAAGAGAAAGGTGATGAGAAAGGAAGAAGGCAGCACTGCTGCAAAAGACGATATCCAATCTTCAAAAGGTGTTTTGAAGATCCTCAAAATTAGATCCAGATCTGATATTTGAAGAAGTGATAAAAAAGGATAAGATCTTTAGATCCAGCCTGAGTGAATACCGATAGAGGCCAAACACTTACATGGCTAAATCCAGAACCTTAGGCAATCAGTAGGATCATCACAGGGTAATCTGATTACCCAATAATAAGGTACAAAATTAAATCTGATTTAATTTATTTTTATTTTATTTTATTAAATATATTAAATTAAATTTAAAATATCTCAGATCTAATCTAAATTTAAAACATAAAATTTTTGAAATATCATTGTTGATCCAATCAGATCTGAGCGAACCTGACCCAGAAAACTAGATTTTCTCCCATCAATTGGTATCAGAGCAAGGTTCTTATAAATTATTTAGATCTAATTTAAATTTATTTTTAATCTAATAATTAGATGATTTTAGATATCACATGAGATATGATTAGATCTAAAATTAAAAAAAATAAAATTAAATAATTTAGATCTAAGTTCTACAAGATGCATTACTAGTTGTAGAATAGAATTATTCTTTGTATAATTTTGCATGATCATAATTTAATTAAGTTATGATTTTAGATTAATTTATTTACTATTTTTTAATATTATAAATATTATAATAAGATCTAAAAAATAGAAAATAAAATTATTTAATTTTTGATTCATATGATTATGATGAATGCATGTTTAGACTAGTTGTAGAATAGTTCTACATAATTATCTAGATTAGAATTTATTTTGATGAGATCAATTTAAAATTAATTTTTTAGATGAATTATGAGATAATTTAGATCTAAAAATATGCATGATATGATACATGAGCTGTATGCAAAACATGCTTATAGTTAGATCAATTTTTTATATATAAGATATATGATGTAGATCTAACTAGTTTTGTTGTTTTTTATATTTCTGATTAAGGCGTTCTTCTTGGCCATTCGATCATAAGAATAAAGTAGAATTTAAATGCCCTCACCTTCCATTCGATGGAGTGTTCTTATGATGTGTAGGGATGCTGTGCGTTCGTCCTTTATCAGAAATCAAAAATTTATTTTTTGCAAAATCCTAGATTCTAAAATCCTAAAATTTTATTTACATATTTTATTTATTAACTCTAAACTTAATTAAGAATTAAGATTATGAAATATGTTAAGTCTAAAATTGAGAATTTAAGATCTAAGATATATTCATAAAATTGGGTTCGGGCTTGGGTAGCTTAATTAGGTCTAAGCGGTTGATCAAACCGAATCAAGAGTTGATTAGATGGGATCAAGAGTGCTTAAATTGACCAGCCTAATAGGATTAAGTCTGGGTCAAGATCGAGTCACATGAGTGATCGATCAAGCTAAGACCTAATTAGGCTCAGTGGTTAGATTCTGGATTGTAGGCTAACTCGATTGATTCTGGCTCAACAATTTGGTGTCTAAGGTAAATTTGGCAGACACAATCGACTGGTTTTTAATTGAGAGCTGCTCGACTCGAATGCATTCTTGTTGAGTTAATGGCATATCCCTTCCATCAATCTCACTTACCTGGCCGTATTTGTTGGCTCAATCCCGATCTCAGGTAGCCAATAATCCGAGCTAACCCGTGCCACTGGGTTAGTCATAATGGTTATGACTATATCAAGTCTAATTTAGTGAGACCTAAATCAAATTTTTCTAAGAAAAGATTAAGTCTAAGGTCTTCCATCCTTGTAGATGTGCGGGCCCTTTCCGGGGTTGATTATTCTTGACTGGTTACAATGGTTTAGTTGCACTGAAAAGACACAACCATGTCTATTAGGCATTGGATGCTATGGGCTAGAGGATGAATTGGGCTCAATATTCTAGATATGGTGAGAGACTTAATTAGGAATTCAATCTATGCAAATAGTGGGTCTGACTTAACTAAGGAGTAGATCAATATTCAAGGCATGGGGAGATTTATGAATTAGAGACCATGTTTGGGTGCACCATGATTAGAAAATCATTGAATAAGAGTTGTTTACTCATTAGCTAACCCATCATCAATAACTATTAGATGAGGTGATGAGTCAGTTAGTAGGACCACACCATCCACTAGAAATCATTAATCATGGAGATTTTCGCATCTCTATAGAGAGAGTGTAGGGATCCAAGAAAATAGTGGGAGCTAATTTATTTAAAAATAAAACCATTAAATAAATTGGTCAAGTCTTAATTATAATATCTAACTAGAAACTTTGACTCTCTAAAGGAAAATGTTTGCGTCCAACCTACTAGCACATATCCTGAACACCCATAGACTGACCGAACCCAATTATAAGGATTGGCATTGGAACTTCAAAATCATTTTGGATTTCGAGAAGTTAACTCATATATTGGACCAGGACCCTCCCACCTTACCAGCTCGTCGATCCATTGAACAAAGATCATCTCTTGATAAGTGGACAGATGAAGATAACAAGGCTAGATACTATTGTTGGGCTCATTGTCTGATGAGCATCTAAGTTGGCTCACCTACAAGAAATGTCACCTTAAGGAGCTCGGAGGGATGATGCTTCCACGACCTTGGAACTTAGAGAATTTGAGGATGTATTACCAGTAATATCCCTTCAGTAAAATTGCTTCATTTCTGCATTATTATTCCCTGGTGCAAAAACTGCGGTAACGGGGGATGAAGCAGTTAAATAGTTGTCATATTAGGAACTGAAGGAGGACCTCGTGCTAACGGAGGCGGGTCAAAAGCCTTAAAGCTCGACTGCAGGAGATGAGATCTCCCCCGAGGAAAGCTCGACCGTAGGAGATAAGATCTCCCCCGAGCGTCCGCTTCAACCTCGGCTGCAAGAGATAAGATCTCCTCTGAGAAAAGCTCGATCGTAGGAGATAAGATCTCCCCGAGCGCCCACTTCAACCTCGACTGCAGGAGATAAGATCTCCCCCGAGGAAAGCTCGGCCACAGGAGATAAGATCTCCCCCGAGCGCCCGCTTCAATGTCGGCTGCAGGAGACAAGATCTCCCTCGAGGAAAGCTCGACTGTAGGAGATAAGATCTCCCGAGCGCTCACTTCAACCTCGACTATAGGAGATAAGATCTCCCCCGAGGAAAGCACGACCGTAGGAGATAAGATCTCCCCTAGCATCCGCTTCAACCTCGGCTACAAGAGATAAGATCTCCCCTAAGGAAAGCTCGACCATAGGAGATAAGATCTCTGTCGAGCACCCACTTCGACCTCGGTTGTAGGAGATAACATCTCCCTCGAGGAAAGCTCGGCTGTAGGAGATAAGATCTCTCCCGAGGAAAGCTCAACCATAGGACATAAGATCTCCTCCGAGAGCCCGCTTCAACCACGGCTGTAGGAGATAATATCTCCCCCGAGGAAAGCTTGGCCGCAGCAGATAAGATCTCTCTCCGAGCGCCCCGCTTCGACCTCGACTGCAAGGGATGAGATCTCCCCCGAGGAAAGCTCGACCGCAGGAGATAAGATCTCCCCCAAGCGCCCGCTTCAACCTTGGCTGCAGGATATAAGATCTCCCCCGAGGAAAGCTCGGCCATAGGAGATTAAGATCTCACCCAAGCTCCCACTTCAACCTCGACTGTAGGAGATAAGATCTCCTCTGAGGAAAGCTCGACTGCAGGAGATAAGATCTCCCCCAAGAAAAGCTAAGCCGTAGGGGATAAGATCTCCCCTGAGCGTCCGCTTAAACCCTCGGCTGTAGGAGATAAGATCTCCCCCGCGGAAAGCTCGATTGTAGGAGATAAGATCTCCCCCGAGAGCCCACTTCGACCTCGGCTGCATGGGATGAGATCTCCCCCGAGGAAAGCTCGACAGCAGGAAATAAGATCTCCCCGAGCGCCCGCTTCAACCTCGGCTGTAGGAGATTAGATCTCCCCCGAGGAAAGCTCAGCCATAGGAGATAAGATCTCCCCTGAGCGCCCGCTTCAACCTCGGCTGCAGGAGATAAGATCTCCCCCGAGGAAAGCTCGGTCGTAGGAGATAAGATCTTCCCCGAGCGCCCACTTCGACCTCAGCTGCAAGAGATAAGATCTCTCCCGAGGAAAGCTTGACTGTAGGAGATAAGATCTCCTCCGAGCGCCCACTTCAACCTCGACTGTAGGAGATAAGATCTCCCCCGAGGAAAGCTCGACCATAGAAGATAAGATCTCCTCCGAGCGCCCACTTCGACCTCAACTAACAGGAGATAAGATCTCCCCCAAGAAAAGCTCGACTGTAGGAGATAAGATCTCCCCCGAGGAAAGCTCGGTTGCAGGAGCTAAGAGCTCCCTCAAGTGCCCGCTTCAACCTCGGCTGCAGGAGATAAGATCTCCCCCGAGCGCCCGCTTCAACCTCGGCTGCAGGAGATGAGATCTCCCCCAAGGAAAGCTCGGTCGCAGGAGATAAGATCTCTCCCGAGTGCCCACTTCAACCTCGGCGACAGGAGATAAGATCTCTCCCGAGGCAATCTCCCCCGAGGAAAGCTCGACCATAGGAGATAAGATCTTCCCCGAGCATCCTCTTCGACCTTGGCTGCAGGAGATAAGATCTCCCCCGAGGAAAGCTTGGCCGCAGGAGATAAGTTTCTCCTCTGAGTGCCCGCTTCGACCTCGGCTGCAGGGGATGAGATCTCCCCAGAGGAAAGCTCGACCGTAGGAAAAAAGATCTCCCCCGAGCGCCCGCATCAACCTCGACTGGCAGGAGATCAGATCTCCCCAAGGAAAGCTCGACCGCAGGAGATAAGATCTCCCCCGAGCGCCCACTTCAACCTCGGCTGCAGGAGATAAGATCTCCCCCGAGGAAAGCTCGATCGTAGGAGATAAGATCTCCCCCGACACCCACTTCGATCTCGGCTATAGGAGATAAGATCTCCTTCGAGGAAAGCTCGGCCGTAGGAGATAAGATCTCCCCCAAGCGCCCGCTTCAACCTCGGCTGTAGGAGATTAGATCTCCTCTGAGGATAGCTCGACCGTAGGAGATAAGATCTCCCCTGAGCGCCCGCTTCAACCTCGGCTGCAGGAGATAAGATCTCTCCGGGGAAAGCTCGACCGCAAGAGATAAGATCTCACCCGAGCACCCACATCGACCTCCGCTACAGGAGATAAGATCTCCCCCGAGGAAAGCTCGATTGTAGGAGATATGATCTCCCCCAAGAAAAGCTTGGCCGTAGGAGATAGGATCTCCCCCAAAAACTAGCTTCAACCTTGACTGCAGGAGATAAGATCTCCCCCGAGGAAAGCTCGACCGTAGGAGATAAGATCTCTCCCGAGCGCCCGCTTCGACCTCGATTGCAGGAGATGAGATCTCCCCCGAGAAAAGCTCGGCCGTCGGAGATAAGATCTCCCCCGAGCCCCCACTTCAACCTCGAGTGCAGGAGATAGGATCTCCCCCGAGGCAACCTCGGCCAGAGATAAGATCTCTCATAAGCGACCGAGATAACCTCGGCTAGAGATAAGATCAAAGACAACCCCGGCAGCAGATCAGATTGAAAGAAAATTCTGATTTTCTGGATCAGGTTCGTTCAGATCTGATCATATCAAGAGATATATTTCAAAAAATTTTCTCTTTAATCTAGATTAGATCTAAGATATTTTAGATCTGATTATTATTATTTTAAAAATAAATAAAATTTAGATAAATTAAATCAAATTTAATTTACCTTGATATGGGTAATCCTATTACCCGTTGATGATCCTGTATGCAGCGGAAGATTCTGGATCTTGCCACGCAAGTTCCTGGCCTCTACCGGTATCCACTCGAGCTGGATCTAGAGATCCTCTTCTTCTTTGTCATATCTCTAGAAATCAGATCTAAATCTGATCTGGAGGATCTTCAAAACTCCTTTGGAAGATCAGTAGTCATCCTTTACAGCAGTGCTGCCTTCTAGCTTTCAATCGCCTTTCTTTGATCTGAATCGCACAAACCAAAAGTCCAAAACTCCTTTTGGACGTGGTGAGAAAGGGGAGAAGGTTGTTTGGCATGAAGGAAGAGGGGAGAGGCAGCCTTGGACATGGAGAATTGTGATTCCTTTCAATCACTTCGAATCCCAATCTAGGTTGGGCACAGGGTCTTATTTATAGTCTATCTGTGATCTAGCTTTTCTTCTTCCCAACCAATCATAACTCTTTGTGAAATCAGATCTAAATCTGATTGATGGAAATAGAGTCCCCCTAGATTCCTCCTTAGAGGGCGCCTAAGACCAGTCAAAGTTGGTTCTTAGGAGAACTCTAATTGGAATCCAAAAAGGAGATGGAGTCCCTGTCCAACAGGGACTCCTAGGCACCTCCAACTTGGGCACATGCCAAGGGTGGCGTGCGCCCTCTTCCTTACTAGATTCTGGTAGGGGGATAGGCCCCCACCAGCTCTCCAATAGGTGCATGACATGTGGTCAAAAGTCAAAGTGTCAATGGTCAACATTTGACCAGTCAAAGGTAGACTTTTGACCAAAGTCAAAGAACAAGAAATGGTAGGTGACCAAAAATGGCAGGTAATGTCTTACAAAATAAGACAATATTTTCTGAGTTGGACAACCTCCAGTCAGACCATATGAAGGCCTCTGATTGAGCACAAACTCCTCTGGCTTAGTCAGAACAACTTATTTATGAAAGCAAAAGAAGAACGTTAGGTTCAATCGAGTGCTAGCATAATTTCCTTGAACCTAATTGAATCTCATTTAGATCAATTGAACTGGATCAGTTCAATTGATGATCATTAGATTCAAACACTTGTTTGTGTGACCTAGTTAGGTACAGTTCTGTATGATAATGGGATATATCATGATGTCTATCATCGACATCATCGAAACTCCTTTCGATGGATCAGAACTCTTCTGATTCGAACAACTAGAATGATCGATCATCTAAATCATTCTAATTGCTCCCAAAATCCACCAGTGACACCTAGCAGTATATGGTAGCAACCCATTAGAGCTGAATGCGAACCTCTTGGTGCAGCTACCTGTATGATTAAGTCCTTCTATCTTGAGCCTCGATCAGATTAGGGTTAAGATAAACTCGTCAAACCCTAGTTTCTATCATATGATGTAATCATTCGATTTGAGTACGATGTGAAAATCTAAATAGAAACTCTTTCTATTATTTCACTCTGCCATGGCCATGGACTTCTAGACTTGATTCTCATGATTACATAGGGCTACTCCTCTTCCACCGTGGTAGATAGATTCCATCTTGATGCAATCCAGTTCCTACAATGAACATGTCATAGCCCACATACACCTCAGGGTTCCATATGGATAGGAGACCAAGTAATGGTGTAGTCAAACTATAACACCCTCAAGGTGAACTACCGATGCACCTTAGGTCAAAGAACCAGACACACTACTACAGCATCGAGTCAGTCATTGACCAGAAGTAAGACTCCCTAATGACTATTCAAAGTGGTCACGCTCAGTGCCCTCATTCTCTAATGAGTACCTGTACTCTCGCTCTGGTGTCTCCACACTGTAGACTTAAGACTCATCTACTAAAGAGAAGCGATTGTACACCAACCTTCCGGATCAATCACCACCCTGTGATGATCCTATGGTCGGGAGATTTTATGAGTTATATAATGATATTTCATGTCTTAAATTTTCAACTCTTGAAAATATGAATTATCAATATCATTAACTCAAAGGATGTATCACAGACACTAATACACATATGTGATAGAAAATAACCCATTTTATTGATATTAGTCAAAATTATAATTTTGCCCCTAGAAGTGTATTACAAGTGTCAAGCCATTTCTGGCTTCTAGGCACATATATCTAACAATCTCCCATTTGTTCCTAAAGCCAATTGGCTACAAGTTTAAGTCCCATCTTCTCAAGGAGGGCTTCGATCTTCTGTTGGCCCAACGGCTTTGTAAGTGGATCTGCCACATTGTCTGTGGAGTTGACTCTCTTGACCTCGACGTTATCCTTCTCGAGGTAATCGCGGATGAGATGGTATTGTCGCTCAATATGCTTGGATTTTTGGTGGGACCTCGGCTCCTTAGCAAGGGCTATGGCACTTGTGTTTGTTGGCAAGTACAGAGTAATGGCATCTGATAGTATTACTCTGATTTCTCAGCAACTTCTTATACCAGAAGCTTCCTTCGCAGGCTCTGATGCATGTGATATACTTCTACTTCCGAATGAATCTGCTATCATCATTTGCTTGGAACTCTTTCAGCGTAACAGCACCACCATTGCACACAAAAAGAATCCAGATGTCGACTTTCGATCATCTATATCGAACAAAATCCAAATCTATGTATCCCTGACTTGGAGTCTCCATTACCAAAGGACCAACATCATATCCTTAGTTCTTCTTATTGTACTTAAGGATACAATTCATAGAAGTCCAGTGTTTCTTCACCTGAATTGACTGATATCTGCTTGTACACTCACAGCATGGGCTATATCAGGTTCGTGTAACTATAGCATGGCATACATGAGGCTCCTATGCAGAAGCATAAAGGGATCTTGCTCATGCGTTCTATTTTCTCAGTATGCTGGGGCAGCATCTTCTTGGAAAGATGAATTACTCATGTCTTAGGGTTATAATCCCCTGTTAGAGTTTTCCATACTAAACTCTTTAGTACTTCTCTATGTTATTCTTCTGTGAAAGTCCTAGCATCCTATTCGTCATATCCCATAGATCTTAATTCCTTAAAAATAAAGGAGCTTCGCCTAGGTCTTTCAAATGGAGAATTCCTTGGACAACCAATAATTTGAGTTTCATACATGGGAATATCATTCCCAATAGGAGATGTCATCCACATACAATCGAGGAAGACAACACGCTTCCACTGATCTTTTGAAAAACACATGTTCTCTATTTTTGTAATGAAACAAAACATTTGATCACATCATTGAAATGAGTGTTCCAGCTCCGAGATGCTTGCTTAAGTCCATATATGGACCTTTGCAGCTTGCAAACCTTGTGATCAGTATCACTGGATGTGAAACCTAGCGGCTGTTCCATATAGATATCTTCCTCAACATATCCATTTAAGAATGCTGTTTTCACGTCCATTTGCCATATTTCATAATCGAAATAGGCTGCAACGGCAAGCAATGTGCGGATGGATTTTAGCATAGCCACTGGGGAAAAGGTATCCTGATAGTCAATGCCTTCGCGTTGACTATAACCTTTTGCCACTAGTCTAGCCTTGAATGTCTCCACATTCCCATCTGCACCAATCTTTCTCTTGAAGATCCATTTACACCCAATAGGTACTATACCTTCTGGTGGATCTACCAAGGTCCAGACTTGGTTTGAGTGCATCGAGTCAATTTCTGACTGCATTGCCTCTAGCCATTTCTCGGAGTCGATATCTGATATCGCCTCGTTGTAGGTTTTGGGATCATCACCATGAGCACCATTACCTATGAGGAACATTTTCCTCTACTTCCTCTGAAATAATACCTAAGTATCTTTCAGGGGGATGGAAAACTCTTTCCGATCTACGAGGTGGAGGAGGTAGTGTTCTTATTGGCTCAACCTGATTTGGTTCCAATTGGTCCTTAGCTCGTTGTACTTGTGAGACTTTCTCATCAAGCTTAATCTGCTTTCCAATGCCGCTATCTTGAATAAACTATTTTTCAAGAAAGATGGCATGTCGACTCACAATCACATTGTGGTCTTCTGGAATGTAGAAATAGTATCCTAATGACTCTTTAGGATATCCTATGAATCGAGCTCTAAAGGACCTAAACTCTAACTTGTCCGCTTGTTGTCTTTTGACATGAGCCGGACAACCCCAAATTCTGAGATGACTCAGACTTGGTTTCTTACCGTGCCATATCTCATACGGTGTGGTAGGAACGGTCTTAGAGGGAACCCTATTCAGTAGATAAATTGAAGTTAACAATGAATGTCCCCAAAGAAAATCAGGAGGTCTGTGAAGCTCATCATGGATCGGACCATATCCAATAGAGTCCGATTTCTCCATTCTGAAACCCCGTTGAGTTGAGGTGTTCCTGGTGGAGTCCATTGAGAGACTATGCCATTTTTCTTGAGATAGTCTAGGAATTTTTGGCTAAGGTATTCACCTCCTCGATCTGATCGAAGAACCTTAATGGGTTTTTCCAGTTTGTTTTTCTACTTCATGTCTGAATTCTTTGAACTTTTCAAAAGCTTCAGACTTGTGTCTCATAAGATACACATACCCATACCTAGACAGATCATCGGTAAAGGTAATGAAGTAGACAAAATTGCCTCTAGCCGGCACATCAAATGGGCCGCACACATCAGTATGTACTAGGGCAAGGAGATCTGTGGCCCTTTCCCCATGTCCAACAAAAGGGAGTTTAGTCATTTTGCCTTGAAGACAAGATTCACAAGTTGGATATGACTCGGAAAGTCAATGGACTCAATAGCCCATTTTTCTCCAATTTGTTGATCCTATCTTCTGCTATATGACCTAATCTCAGGTGCCATAGATATCTATCATTTGGACTATCCCTAGGTCGTTTGGCATTCACGTTTTGCTCGATAGTTAGAATAGGTACATCAATATGTAGCTGATAAAGACCATTAATAAGGAAAACCATTTGCAATTTTATTTCTTTCATAAAGAATGTTACAATGGTCCTTAAAGAAGGTAATCACATAGCCTTCTTAGTGCTAAGCATGAAACAGAAATCAAATTCCTGCTAGCTGCAGGCACATAATAACAGTCTTTCAAAACTAAGTCTAAACCAGATGGTAATCGAAGAGGGTATGTTCCCACGGCCACTGCAGCAACTCTTGCTCCATTACCGATGCGTAGGATCATGTCTCCATCCCTCAGCCTCCTGCTATCCTCAAGACCCTGCATGGAAGTGCACAGATGAGCACTAGAACCAGAGTCAAGCACCCAACTGGATGCAGAAGAAACCGTAAGGTTAGACTCAATAACGAGCATACCTCCAGAAGGACCTTCCTTCTTGTTCTTCAGGGTGGCCAGGTAAGTAGGGCAGTTTCGCTTCCAATGGCCGTCGCTGTTGCAATGGAAATACTTTCCTTTGACAGCGGCTTTCATCTTCGGCTCTGCCTTCTTCTTCTTTGCTCCTTCCACCTTCTGCTTTTTCACAGACTTCTTTTTCTTTCCATAAGACTTTCTTTTGGAAGAAGTCCATTCCATAGCAAGAACTGAGCCTTTAGAACCTTTCATAGAAAGCTCAGCGGTGACCAGCATATTCATTAATTCGGCCAAGGAATTTTGAAGTTTATGCATGTGGTAATTCATGATGAATTGCCCATATGCATCAGTCAAGGATTGCAGAATAATATCATTCTGCAGATCCAAGTCTAACTTCACACCGAGCTTCTCAAGCTCTTCCATGTCCTTGATCATCATCAGACAGTGATCTTGGACTGACTGCCCATCACGCATCTTAGCCTTAAAAAGTCATTTCGTGACTTGATACTTGGCTGCGCGACTCTGTTCACCAAACATCTCCTGCAGGTGAGCCAACATTTGGCGAGCAGTCCCGATATCTTCATGTTGGCACTGGAGCTCATCAGACATCGAGCCCAACATGTAATATCTGGCCTTATTATCTTCGTCTATCCATTTTTTCAGAGATGCTCTCTGTTCAGTGGATGGACGGGCTGGTAAGGTGGGAGGGTCCTGGTCCAATACATGGGTTAACTTCTCAGAACCCAAAATTATTTTGTAGTTCCTGAGCCAATCTTTATAATTGGGTCCAGTCAGTCTATGTGTGTCCAGGATACGTGCCAATGGGTTGGACGCAGACATTTTTCCTGTAGAGAGTCAAAGATTCTAGTTAGATACTGTAATTATGACTTGACCAATTTATTTAAAAATTTTATTTTTAAATAAATTAGCTCCCACTATTTTCTTGGATCCCTACACTCCCTCTGTAGAGATGCAAAAATCTCCATGATTAATGATTTCTAGTGGGTGGTGCGGTCTCACCAACTGACTCATCACCTCACCTAACAGTTATTGGTGATGGGTTAGCCAATGAGTGAACAACTCTTGTTCAATGATTCTCTAATCATGGTGCACCCAAACTTGGTCTCTAATTCATGAATCTCACCGTATCCAAAATATTGATCCACTCCTTAGTTAAGTCAGACCCACCATTTGCACAGACTGGATTCCTAATTGAGTCTCTCACCGTATCCGAAATATTGAGCCCAACTCATCCTCCAGCCCATAGCATCCAATGCCTAATAGACATGGTTGCATCTTTTCGGTGCAACTGAGCCACTGTATCCAGTCGAGAACAATCAACCCCGGGAAGGGCCCGCACATCTACAATGGTGGAAGACCTCAGACTTAATCTTTTCTTAGGGAAGAATTGATTCAGGTCTCATTAAACTAGACTTATCATAGTCATAACAATTATGACTAACCTAGTGGCATGGGTTAGCTCGGATTATTGACCACCTCAAGATCAGAACTGTGTCAACAGATATGGCCAGGTAAGTGAGACCGGTGGAAGGAATATGCCATTAACTCGTACAAGAATGCATTCAGGTCGAGTAGCTTCCAATTAAAAATCAGTCGGTCGTATGTGCCAAACTTACCTTAGACACCAAATTATTGAGCCAGAACCAATTGGGTTAGCCTACAATCCAGACTCTAACCTCTGAGCCTAATTAGGTCTTGCTTGATCGTGACTCGATCTTGACCCAGACTTAATCCTATTAGGCTGGTCAATTTAAGCATTGTTGATCCCATCTAACCAACTCTTGATTCGGTTTGATCAACCGCTTAGACCTAATTGAGCTACCCAAGCCCGAACCCAGTATTATGAATATGTCTTAGATCTAAAATTCTCAATTTTAGACCTAATTAATATTCCATAATCTTAATTTTTAATTAAGTAGGGTTCATAAACAAAATATGCACAATAAATCCTAGGGTTTCAGGATCTAGGGTTTTGCAGAAAGTAAGTTTTGGGTTTCTGATTAAGGACGAACGCGCAGCACCCCTACACATCATAAGAACACCCCATCGGATGGGAAGGAGAGGGCCTTTAAATCCTTCTTCATTCTTATGATCGGACGGCCAAGAGGAACGCCTTAATCAGGAACATGCAATACTACAAAATAGTTTTAGATCTATATCATATATCTCATATACAAATTAGATCTAATCATGGCATATTTTGCATACATCTCATGTATCGAATCATGCATATTTTTCAGATCTAAATTATCTCATAATAATCTAAAAAATTAGATTTAAATTGATCTAATCAAAATAAATTCTAATCTAGATAATTATGTAGAACTATTCTACAACTAGTCTAGACATGCATCAATCATATCTCATATGATGTTTAAAATTAAATAATTTTTATTTACTATTTTTTAGATGTTATTATAATAATTATAATATCAAAAAATAGTAAATAAATAGATCTAAAATATGATTTAATCAAATTAAATTAAAACATGCAAGACTATTCTATAGAACTATTCTATTTTAGAACTAGTCATGCATATTTTCTAATCTTAGATCCAAATCATTTAATTTTAATTTTTTCTGATTTTAGATCTGATCACATCTCATGTGACATCTAAAATCACTTATTTTTTAATTAAAATAAATTTAAAATTCAGATCTAAACACTTTAGAATCTTGGCCTCTGATACCAGTTGAAGGAAAATCCTGATTTTTCGGACCAGGTTCGTTCAGATCTGATCGGATCAAGAGATATATTTCAAAAATTTTTTTCTTTTTGATCCAAATCAGATCTAAGATATTTTAGATCTGATCTTTATTATTTTAATAATTAAAATAAAATATAGATAAATTAAATCAAATTTAATTTACCTTGATGTAGGGTAATCCTATTACCCGTTGATGATCCTGTAAGCAGCGGAAGGTTCTGGATCTAGCCACGCAAGTGCCTGGCCTCTACCGATATCCACTTGGGCTGGATCTGGAGATCCTCTTCTTCTCTATCATGTCTCCAAAAATTAGATCTGGATCTGATTTGGAGGATCTTCAAAACACCTTTTCGAAGATCTGCAGTTGTCCTTTGCAGCAGCGCAGCCTTCTAGCTTTCTGTCGCCTTTCTCTCATCTGGATTGCACCAACCAAGATCCCAAACTCTTTTGGGCATGGAGAGGAGAGGGAGAAGATGGACTTGGCATGGAGGAGGAGAGGAGAGGCAGCCTTGGGGCATGGGATTTTCAATTGATTTCAGATACTCCTTGAGTTGGGCGCAGGGTCTTATTTATAGACTATGCATGATCCAACTCCTCTTCTTCCCAACCAATCACAACCCTTTGTGAAATCAGATCTAAATCTGATTGGTGGGAATAGAGTCCCTTGGATTCCTCCTTAGATGGTGCCTAAGACCAGTCAAACTTGGTTCTTAGGAGAAGTCTAATCGGAATCCAAAAAGGAGATGGAGTCCCTGTCCAACAGGGACTCCTGGGCGCCTCCAACTTGGGCACACGCCAAGGGTGGCGTGCGCCCTCCTCCTTGCCAGGTTCTGGCAGGGGGACAAGCCCCCACCAGCTCTCCAATAGGTGCATGACACATGGACAAAAGTCAAAGTGTCAATGGTCAACATTTGACCAGTCAAAGGTCAACTTTTGACCAAAGTCAAAGGACGAGAAATGGCAGGTGACCAAAAATGGTAGGTATTGTCTTACAAAATAAGACAACCCTTTTCTGACCTGGACAGGCTCCAGTCAGACCAGGTGAAGGCCTCTGAATGAGCACAAACTCCTTTGGCTCAGTCAGGACAACTATTTATGATAGTAAAAGAAGAACGTTAGGTTCAATCGAGTGCTAGCACGATTTTCTTGAACCTAATTGAATCTCATTCAGATCAATTGAACTAGATCAGTTCAATTGATGATCACCAGATTCAAACCCTTGTTTGTGTGACCCAGTTAGGTTCAGTTCTGTATGGTAATGGGATATGTCATGATCTCTATCATCGACATCATCGAAACTCCTTTCGATGGATCAGAACTCTTCTGATTCGAACAGCTAGAATGATCGATCATCTAAATCATTCTAATTGCTCCCAAAATCCACCAGTGACACCTAGCAGTATATGGTGGCAACCCATCAGAGCTGAATGCGAACCTCTTGGTGCAGCTACCTGTGTGATTAAGTTCTTCTATCTTGAGCCCCGATCAGATTAGGGTTAAGGTGAACTCGTCAAACCCTAGTCTCTGTCATATGATGTAATCATTCGATTCAAGTCCAATGTGAAAATCTAAATAGAAACTCTTTCTATTATTTCACTCTGCCATGGCCATGGGCTTCTGGACTTGATTCTCATGATCATCATAGGGCTGCTCCTCTACCACCGAGGTAGATAGATTCCATCTTGATGCAATCCAGTTCCTACAATGAACATGCTATAGCCAACATACACCTCAGGGTTCCATATGGCTAGGAGACCGAGTAATGGTGTAGTCAAACTATAACACCCTCAAGGTGAACTATCGATGCACCTCAGGTCAAAGAACCAGACACACTACTGCAGCATCGAGTCAGTCATTGACGAGAAGGTAGACTTCCTAATGACTACTCGAGGTGGTCACGCTCAGTGCCCTCATTCTCTAACGAGTACCTGTACTCTCGCTCCGATGTCTCCACACCGTAGACTCAAGACTCATGTACTAAAGAGAAGCGATTGTACACCAACCTTCCGAATCAATCACCATCCTCGTGATGATCCTATGGTCGGAAGCATTTTATGAGTTAATAATGATTATTCTTATCTTAAATTTTCAACTCTTGAAAATATGAATTATCATTACCATTAATTCAGAGGATGTATCATAGACACTAAATACATATATGTGATAGAAAATAATCTATTTTATTGATAATAGTCAAAATTATAATTTTGCCCCTAGAAGTGTATTACAAGTGTCAGCCAATTCTGGCTTCTAGGGCACATATATCTAACATTCATATAATTCATCCCCTTGACCAAAATACTCATAGGATATCTTAAAGTTCAATTGTCAACTCTGATGAGGTTGTCCATATTATATTTCAAAATATCAAATCCATCGGATGGATTACCTTGGCTAAGGTTTTGCTATATTGAAATACAGTGATACATTCTTCTCCAACTCTTGGAGTGGTCAATTCCATCTTGATCACACACCAACTTTGCATGTACTTGACTGTGCCTAGAAGCATTTCATAATTGAATTAAAATTTTAGTTAGTCTGGTACTAAATCACAGTGAGTTGCTTGTAAGTCACTGAGGTGATCTTAGGTCTAAGGAACATACCTATATCCCATCAGAGATATTCTCGACAGCATAATGCTCTAAAGTCGATCACGTTCAATGATGATGTACCCATACATATCTTCTATATGCCATATCAGTGTCTCCACACTCCTTGGTTAAGAGGACAACCAACCTATATGGCATACAATGACCTATGCTCGATAGATGTTGTCGTTCTTATTAACAGCCTATCATTTGGTCATGAAAAAATTTAAGGACTAATCAATAAATCCTCTCTTTATCGAAGCTAAATAGTCCTAAGGACTTCATCACAATAATGGAGTTCATTAAAAGATGAATACTTTATGATGAAAAATATCAAAAGTATATTTTATTTATTAATGAATCAATTACAGATATAATGTAGCTCAATCATTAATAGGCTGACGATTGACTTTGGGATATATTTTCCAACATGGATGACATTGTTCTTATTGAAAATGATATTTTTATGTTGACCATGGTCAAAATATGGTTATCAATGAAGTTCTCTATGAAAGATCTAGAAGAAGCATCCTTTATATTGAGAATTAAGGTCTATAGAGATAGACTGAATAGAATCCTAGGACTTTCACAGAAGATATACATAGAGATGGTGCTAAAGAGGTTTAGCATCGAAAACTCTAAAAGAGGTCTAGTACCTTTTAGACATGGCATTCATCTCTCCAAGATGATGTACTTTGGCACACCTAAGGAGATTGAACGCATGAGTAAGATCCCTTATGCTTCAATAATAGGAAGTCCCATGTATGCTATGCTATGTACACGACCTGATATTGCCTATGCTATGAGTGTCACAAGAAAGTATTAGTCAAATCCAGGCAAAGAGCACTGAACTTCTATGAAATGTATCCTTAAGTACTTGAGAAGGACTAAGAATATGTTTCCAATCTTTGGTAATGGACAACTCTAGGTCTAGGGGTATACAGACTCTGACTTTATGTCCAACATAGATGATCAAAAGTTGACATCTAGAAGTTTATTTGTATGCAATAGTGGTGCTGTTAGCTTGAAGAGTTCTAAGCAAATAGTAATAGTAGACTCCACCATGGAAGCAGAATACATCGCTATGTCGAAAGTTGCAAAGGAGGCATTCTAGTATAAGAAATTCGATATAGAGCTCAAAGTGATGCCATTAGATGCTATTCCTCTATATTGCAACAATAATGGCACCATAGTAATAGTTATGGAGCCTAGGTCTCACTAGAAATTTAAGTACATTGAGTGGTGATTCAATCTCATCCATAATTACCTCAAGAAGGGATACATCGAGGTTAAGAGAGTCGACACCACGGACAATACGGCTGACCCACTTGTAAAGCTATTAAGCCAGCAAAAGATTGAAGCCTACTTAGAGAAGATGAGACTTAGATTTGTAGCCAATTAGCTTTGGATCAAGTGGGAGTTTATTAGATGTATGCCTTAGAAGCTAGATTGGCTGACACATTATGATACACTTCTAGAGGTAATTTTATAATTTTGACTATAAATTAATAAAAAAATTATTCTCTATTATAATGTGTATTTAAAGTATCTGTGATACATCTTTTGAATTAATAATAATGATAATTTATATTTTTAAAAATTAAAAATTTAAGACATGAATTTTCATAATTAACTCATAAACTACTCCTGACTGTAGGATCATCATGAGGATGGTGATTGATCAAGAAGGTTGGTGTACAATCACTTTCTTAAGATAGATGAGTCTTGAGTCTACGGTGTGGAGACACTGGAACGAGAGTAAGAGGTACTTGTTAGAGAATGAGAGCATTGAGCATGACCATCTCGAGCAATCATAAGAGAGTCCACCTTCTAGTCGATGACTGGCTCGATGCTCTAGTGGTGTGTCTAGTTTTTGATTTGAGGTACATCAATCATTCATCTTGAGGGCGTTATAGTTTGACTACACCATTACTTAGTCTTCTAGCCATTCGAAATTCTGAGGTGTGTGTTGGCTATAGCATATTCATTGTATGAATTGGGTTGCACCAGTAGGAGATCTATGTACCTCGGTAGATGAGAAGTAGTCCTATGATGATCATGAGATTGAGTCCATAAGCCCATGGCCATGGTAGTGTGAAGATGATAGAAAGGATTTCTATTAGGACTTTACATTAAACTCAAATTCAATGATTAATTCATATGATGGATATTGGGTTTGATGAGTTCACCTTAACCCTTATCCTATCGGAGCTCAAGATAGAAGAACCCAATTACATAGGTAGCTATACTGAGAGATTCACTTTTAGTTCTGATGGGTTACCACCATATACTACTAGGTGTCACTGGTGGATTTTGGAAGCAATTAGAATGATCTTGATGATCGATCATTCTAGTTGTATGAATCGAAAAAGTTCTAATCTATTGAAAGATGTTTTGATGATGGATATCGTGACATGTCTCATTATCATACGAAATTGAATCTAACTAGATCACACAAATAAGAATTTAGATCTGGATATGATCAATCAAGCTAACTCAGTTTGATTGATTTAGATTAGATCCAATTTGGTTCAAGAAAATAATGCTAGCACATGATTGAGCCAAACTTTCTCCTTTTGTAATCTTTCTGGTTCATCTTGACTGAGCCAAATTGGTTTGGGCTCACTAGAAAATCTAGTATGGATTTGTCCTTGTCTGATTGGAGCTTGTCTAGGTTAGAAAAGGATTGTCTTAATCCATCAGATAGAAATAACACAACACCTGCTAATTTCTATCGCCACCTACCATTTTCTATCACTGTCGGGACATGAGATGTCCCAATGCAGGAAAGAAGGGATATGGGTGTGCACCCCCTTTGGATATCTCCATAGGGTGCATGCCTACTTGGATGTCATACACAAATATGTGCACATGCCCCTAGTTGGCATGCGCACATGGGGAAAAGAGGAGTCCCATACTAATGGGACTCCAAGTTTGCTTGATGAGAATGAAGTCTTGGGCACCAAGACTTCATCCTTATCAAGTGTTGGTACCACCTTTGGGGAGATTGAGGGGTCTCTAACCTGATTGGATCAGGTAACATCACTCCACCAATCATATTAAAATCTGATTGAATCGAGCAATACGATTGATCGAATTGATGTGGCACTGCATGGCGCAGTGGGGTCTATTTAAACCCCTGTTTGCACCTAGGGTTTTATTATTACGCCCATCCACCATGCCCTAAGGCTGCCCCTAGTCCTTTTCTTACCTCCCTCTAGTTCTTTCTCTCCCCTCTCTATGCCTAAGAGGTTGGGCGAATCCAGCAAGGAAGATCCAAGTATTGGCGCAAAGATTAGGAAGATAGTCAACATGTTCATGAGACGAGCGTGCTGCCTTCATTGATTATTTTGAAGGATTTATGAATCAGATCTAGATCTAATTTTTGAAAATGAGATCTAAAAGAAGATTGCATCTAGATCCTACCTGAGTAGACTTTAATAGAGGCCAGGCACATGCATGACTTGATCCAGGACCTCAGGAGCATCAGGATCATCGTCAGGATAACTAGTTTGCACTAATCTACAGGAGTTGTACCTTAATTTTATTTTATTTTTATTTTTAATGTTAGATACTTAGGATTAGATTTGACAACCTTTAGATCTAATCAGATAAAGTTAGATTTTTTTTGAAAAATTTGGTTTACATCTAATTGGATCTGAACTATCCTATGGCAAAAAATATTGATTTTCCTTCAATAATTGCAGCTTCTCTTCACCCATACCTTGCTTGCCATGTGTCCTATCCATGATGCCTGCAAACTAAGCATTTATGATGCCGTACATAAAGCATTGTGCCAGGAGGAATTTCAAAATAGATGTCCTTTCAAGTCATTCAGCATCAAGGAAGCTTTGGTGCCAATTTAGAAAAGGCCAAATTTTTTTATCTTCTGAGAGTGGAAAATCAATATAGGACTTTAGCAGTCACAGGTTTGTAATCCTCTCATCCAAACTTTGAATTCGAAAGTAGGAAGATAAATGTTGGGAGTAAAATAGCTCGTGCTGAAGAAAGAACAACCTCCAATGCATATATGCCAAACAATCTTCTCAATCATGATTAGCAACCCCCCTCCAACAACTGTAGAACTCATCAAAGACATGATCAACTTCATCTGGCTAAACTTGAATAGTAAAGGGAGTTGATCATTGACTCTGATCCTGATATTAGCAGAACCCCATCAAATATTAAATCCCAGCACTGTCTGACTTTATTTATGGCAGACCTTGAGAGTAGCCAAATTTCTTAACGGTTGATAGTATATCTCATCAACCTTATGTCAAAAACCCCATTCAGCCGAATTTCTTTCCAGTCAAATTTCATTTTGACAGAACTCTTTTGCTCTACTTTGTGGATAGTGGCCGATGTTGAAAGTGGCCAAGTTCTTTAATCCCTTTCTGATACTTGCAGATCTAGCTAGCCTATATCATGCATGTCGGCCTGCCAAGCTTGAACAGTAAAAGGACCTCATCATCAATACAAGTCTAATTTTTAATTTGAAATAAATAGTAGCTACTCCACAGACAATGAATCCTAGCACTTCTTCAATCTGAACTTTAGGTTGACCTTGAGTATTGGTCAAACTTCCTCCCAAAGGTAGGATTATGATTCTAATCAAAGGATCCATCTTCTCCAACTTTCAATCTAGAACAATTGTCACTCTTGGCCAAACTTGAAGGCGGCCAAACTCCTCAAGACTACCATAGATAGCACCAATAGACTAACTAATTGCAGGTTCACTGTCCGATTATCTGATAGCTGATCTTCAAGTTTGGTCGATCAGACTTTGAATTCTTCTTCCCAGCATGAACATCTTGCCCATGAATGTAGAAGTCTCCAACCTCTTGTCCGAACTCCAATAAATTAACTCCAACCACCTACAAGTCATGAAAAATGATAACCCACTCTTCATTATAAACTCTATATGGTCCAAATGGCCTACTGATATTCTGTTATGGCTGTCATATTCATTCTGTTATGAGCTCTATCTATTTAAGGGATCCTTCAAATATGTTTTCTTCTCTAAGCACTAAGCTCTCACTCTCTACTCTAAATTCTCTTGAGTACTCCATTCTTATTGGTCAAAGAACTAACTTGATCGTTGAAGGGTCCTATTGGAGCTACCCACCTTTGATTTAGACTTTATCTTGTAGATCTCATCGGTGGCCTCATCTTCTCCAACTCCAATAAACTCCAGCATCACCACCATTTTTTGCACCAACAAATCAAATTAATTGGTTCATAATTGGATAAGAGTTTTGGTTTATCCAAACTCTATCAAATAGAGTCTAAATCATTACTACTTATTAATTTCGATCAAATCCAAAACCACAAACCATCCATAGGGGCAAGGATTAGCATGAAGCCTCTCTAAAAATCAGATTTTACATGAAAAAATCTATGGGAAGGGCATGGATAAAGAAAAGATGGTGCAAGGAAGGAGTCCAAATCTAACTAGAACTTAATGCTTTGAATAGTCAAACCAATTCTTTAGCCTAATTAAAATAGATCTTTATGCAACCTAATTAATGGTATTCCTAATCAAATTTAGAATCTAATTAAATCAGATTATATAATTTTAATTTTAATTTAATATTTTAATTAAATTAGAAATTAGGTGCACTTAGATCCAAGTTCAATTAGGAATTGTTCTTCTTTACAACTGACATATTCAATAAATCAATTGAACTTAATCCAATCAAGCCTAAACCAAAATTAATTGAATCATAATCAATTAGACTTGATCTCAACCCTTTAGATTAATTAAATTGAGCCAATTAGCAATTCGATTGCTAATCAATCCTCCTGCAATACTTATACCAGGTCAAACATCAATCATATTAATTGTTTGATATAAAAATGGTTCTTAATTATTGATCAACCATCAGATTAGATCAAGACCTCTACCCCATAGGTTCAAAGCTAAGCCGATAGTATAGGAATAAATTCTTATACCAATCGAAGTGATCATCTATAATGGTACCCATTGGATGGATAAGTCGAATGTATAAAGCAATATTCTTAGAACCCATGTGGATATGATTTTTACATAATTCATCCTCTTGACTATAAATGCTTATTGACAGGAGCACAATATTATCATTAAGGCACCATGTTTATCAGTTTAATTTTGACTTCTTAAATTAATTAAAAATAAATAATAAATAGTGAGTCAGATCGAATCCATAGAGAAGGTAGTATTTTAATTTTAAAATTATTAATTTTTATAAAAAAATTTAAAAAAATTAATATCTAAAAATAAAATTATAAATAAAAAGTAAAAATTAAATAGTGCAAAAAATTAAACTTGGTACTAAGATCTACTAGTTAGATCTTAGCATCTACTCGCAATAAAATTAAAGAGCAGAAATTAAATTTATAATAAAAATAAAGAGTATGAAATTTAAAGAGCAAAAAAGTAAATTTTACATTAAGTAAAATTTAATTTAAAGTTGAAATATATAAAATTTAAAAAAAGAAAATAAAAATTAAAAGTAGCTGATCTTCATCTTGGATCGACATTAGCATTGAGATGGTGTAGCAGTCCAGCTCTTCCTCTTAGCACCATCTACCTTGAAGCAACCATGAATTTTAAGCCTGGCTCTAACCTATATTATCACCTTCCCATGATTGAAAATGATTGATTTTGTTGGCCTGGAGTCCTTTAAATAAAGTTAGGAGAGCTAAATCCTTTGCTGCTAAGCAATATGTGACTAAGGAGGAGTTTTGACCAGCAAATGGAAAAAAATCCTAAGAAAAAATGGATTAAAAGGTTCGTAGATGAATTCTGTTAAGTTCCTTGAATTTTGGCCATCAGATCCTGATCAAATGGTCCCAAAATCACCAGAAGTCGACATATAATAGCCTAATTTTAGTTGGATTAAATTTTGGCCAATAGAACGGCTTGATGATAAGGTTTCGACCATCAGATGGAGACTGGATGCCTTAATCACCATTGGGATGAATACCAGCCATTGGATCAAATTTTGGTACACTCAGAGCCATTCAATCATGCACTAGAGGGAGCTAGAAAATCGAATTAAATTAGGAAGAAATCTTAACCGTCGAATCTGGACCGCAAAGCACTGCAATCCTCGGATCGTGCATCATTGTTCCTATAGACTATGGCAAACTAGACATTCCAAAGACCATAGCAAATCACTGCCTATTTTAACATGGAAATGACCAAAATGCCCTTAATTAGAGGTCCACAGGGAGCCACAATGAATTTGACGTCAACGATGCATGGATAGGCTCGGGCATGTGAGCTAGCTTACGGTGCACTGGCTTGTGAGTTAAGTTAGCTTGGCTGAGTGTGTTTGGACATGCCAGTTGAACAGTGCATGCCAGCTGAGCTGTGGAGCCAGCTGAGCCATTTATATTTATTTTTATTTTTATTTTTTTATTGAAAATTCATATTAGATTCGTTTTAGCTTTGATTCGTTTCAAACTTATTTCATTATGACTAAAAAAATGAACTCCTTCTATTGATAAATATATTTTCCAAAAATATTAAATAAAAGTATTTAATTATTAAAAATAAAAATAAATAAATTAATAAGTTATTATTTTTAATGATAAATTTATGATACTTATCATACCTCTTAACTTAAGGTTTGCTCGTCCTCGAGTAAAAAAAAAAATTTAGTTTTAGATATCTTTTAAATTTAGAATTTTGAATTTTGCCTAAATAATTTTAAAATGGCCATTGATGTTCAGTAGAGCATAAGTAAGGTATATCATTAGGGTATTAATACTTACCAATAAAAAAATTAAGTAAAGAATATTTAATTTTTTGAAGTTTTTCTAAATTATTTTTTTCTTTATCTCTAAATTGTCTAAACTTTCATATGAGCAAGTATATTACTACTTCCATCCTTCATTTATTGAATTTTTAAATTTATATTATCTACTTTTGATGAAAATATCATTGCTTGCTTAGCCAACGAGATCTGATTACTCGATGAAAAACTAATGTATTTTATTATGATTACTATTTTATTATTTTTATTTTCTAAACATTGTACCACTATTGAGTATCTTAATCTCTTAAGTTTTCTATTTGATCAATGTAGCGAGTCTTAAGCTAATGACTTCCAAATCAGCTGATTTTAGAGCACTAGGTATAAAATTTCCCTTGGGCTTACTAGCTCGAATCAAATAGGTAATGAGTTAAGACTAGCTTTACAACGAACTTTCTTGTGCTTTCCATTTTTTGATGCAAAACTCAATGCTTGCTTAGGCAAAAAGGTCCGGTCACTCAGTGAGAAGTACTTGAAAATTATTCTATTTTAAAAGTAATAATTTTTTTTATCAAAAAATATATGGTTATCCTACACAAGCCCATAAAAAGTAGACTCTTCTTTAATATTGGTAGAAAAAATTAGAATTGCTAAAAATTTTTTTTTTTATGTTCTAGACTTAACTCTTTATTGAGTTTTCTTAATACTTAATCCCTCAATATCTCATAAATTCTTTGATCTATGCAATAATTTTCTTTTAAAAATACTTAGTTCAACTCAATTTTTAAGTATAATCGCATGTCTAAATGCTAAATACTAACTTATTCAAGAAATTTAAAAATTTAAAAATTTTATTATTCTTCCTCCAAACTTAATCAATATTGTCCTCAATGGAGAAAGAAAAATAAAGGGTATAATAAAGAATAGAAAAGAATACACCTGACTCAATATGTTTGTGGTCCAGCATTTGCCTTTGAAAATTTGGGCTCTTCCTCCAACTTTACTCAAAATATCCTAAAAAAGAATTAACTAAGAAGATAAATTAAATACAAAAAGACTAATTATTGAGTTACCGCCCAACAAGCACTATGTTTATCATCTTTAGCCAGACACAAGGTAGCTTATCTATCTTGTATCAAATATTGGATTGACAAATTCTAATAATTTTGGATTGCCAATCTCAGAAAGATAGTTTGTAATCCCATTGTTGATGTATTCACTGTTAATTATGAGAATATAGTTCATGATCCCATTCTCAGACTCTTGTTTATCAAAAATTTCTCCTATATATTCTTATAGAATGCTTATATATTGAGTTTTTGTATTAGGAGTTAAGTTTGATGCAATGGATACTACAATGGTGTTTAAGGATGATTTTAATTTTGGAGATAAATTAATATGATCTTGATTAAATAACTCCATTAATACTTCATTACATGCCTCTTGATTTTTGTAAGAAGAACCAGCCTCTAGGGCTGAAGGAAATAGGACTATTCGTTTATAGGTCTCGGGTAACTCATCTATTCTCTTTTTTTCTTTGTCAGTCTTATTTAAATTGGAAGCAGTATCAGTACTAGTTACGGGCTTAGGTTCTTCTATATGGTTAGTCTCCACACTAACCTCTTTTTCTAAATTCTTATTTTGGCTAGCATCAGTACTAGCCTCTCTCACCTGATGTTAGTATGAGTTCATAAGAATCCTATAACTTTTAAGTTCAGAAATTACTTTGGCATTCTCTAATTGAAAATTCCTAGGTGGGATATTGGATTAATAATTTAGTCTAGGTGGTTGATAGATAATAGATGGATTGCTAAGAATCGATTGGCTCAGCAATTGACCTAATTCTCTACTCATTCTAGACTTAGCTAATTATACTATTTGTGCTTCTAGGCTAGCAATAGATTATTATTGAGTCAAAATCAATTGCTATTGGGTCAAAATTAATTATTGAAGTTAATTAAATCTATTATCGGCTAGATTGGGCTATTGAGGAGGCAAGTATGATGGCTAATTATAATATGATGGCTGAGTGGACTGACTAGGCTGACTACTATTATAGGCATAATTTTGATTTTGAGGCCTATTTTGACAAACAGATGGAATTTAGATTGGAGCCTGAGTTTGTTGGGGTATCTAAGAAAAATTAGGATGGTTCCTCCAATCTGGATTGTATATTTTTAAAAATAGATCATTAACTGGCTTGGAGTAGCCTTGTGCAACTTGAACTTATTCTTGAATAAAAGATGAAAACTGTGAAGCCAAGGAATATTCACACACATGATGGGTTGGGCTAGCATAGATTGAAAAAATCTCCTGATAATTAGAGGGTGATGTATATTGTACAGGAGATTGTTGATCTAGGATTAGGAGTTAATCTAATTTCTAGACAAGAAGGTCCACTTTATTTATTAGGTTCAAGTTAGCCTTAAAACTAGATTCTACATGTTCATAGATTTCTACCTGCTTTTGGTAGAAAGATAATGAAGCATTGTTGATTGAGTTTTCACACAATGTTTCAAATAAAGCATAAGCTTCATCCTCACTTTTGTTCATGAATGCACCTCGATAGGATGCATCTACCATCTATTTATATTGATATTCTAAATCCTCATAGAAAGCTTAAAAAATTTGCCACTTACACAAACCATAATTTGGGCATTTTCTAAAAAGTTCCTTAAGTCTCTCCCATTACTAGTAAATTTATTCTCTTGGAAGCTAAGCAAATCCAGTGATAGCTCGCCTTATGGTGTTGGTTCGGCCTATGGAATAAATTTTTTTAAAAAATTTATATTATAATTTAGCCTAAGTTTGGATTGTTCTTTCTATCGTACCAAGTCAGTATTTGGTTTTATTTTTTAATAAAAAAAATAAAATTAATCAAAGGGCATCATCAGTTAAATTTTGAATTTTCATCATAGAGCAGATTTCTAAGAATTCATCTTGATGCTTACAAGGATCTGAAGGGAAAATTCTGATTTTTCGGATCAGGTTCATTCAGATCTGGTCGGATCAAGAGATATATTTCAAAAAATTTTTTCTTTGATCTAGATTAGATCTAAGATATTTCAGATATGATCTTTATTATTTTAATAATTAAAATAAATTTAGATAAATTAAATCAAATTTAATTTACCTTGACGTAGGATAATCCTATTACCCGTTGATGATCCTGTAAGCAGCGGAAGGTTCTGGATCTAGCCACGCAAGTGCTTGGTCTCTACCAGTATCCACTCAAGCTGGATCTAGAGATCCTCTTCTTCTCTATCACGTCTCCAAAAATCAGATCTGAATCTGATTTGAAGGATCTTCAAAATAACTTTCGAAGATCAGCAATTATCCTTTGCAGCAGCACAGCCATCTAGCTTTCTATCGCCTTTCTCTCATCTGGATTGCACCAACTAAGATCCCAAACTACTTTGGGCATGGAGAGGAGAGGGATAAGATGGGTTTGGCATGGAGGAGGGAGAGACAAACAGCCTTGGGGCATAGAGAATTCAATTATTACTTTGAGTTGGGCGTAGGATCTTATTTATAGACTTTGCATGATCCAACTCCTCTTCTTCCCAAGCAATCACAACCCTTTATAAAATTAGATCTAAATCTGATTGGTGGGAATAAAGTCCCTTATATTCATCCTTAGATGGCGCCTTAGACCAGTCAAAGTTGGTTCTCAGAAGGAGTCTAATCGGAATCCAAAAAGGAGTTGGAGTCCCTATCCAACACGGACTCCTGGGCGCCTCCTGCTTGGGTGCATGCCACCCTTGGCGTGCGCCCTCCTCCTTGCTAGTTTTTGGTAGGGAGACAAGCTCTCACTAGCTCTCTAATAGGTGCATGAAACATGGACAAAAGTCAAAGTGTCAATAGTCAACATTTGACCAGTCAAAAGTCAACTTTTGACCAAAGTCAAAGGATGAGAAATGGTAGGTGATCAAAAATGGCAGGTATTGTCTTACAAAATAAGATAATCCTCTTCTAATCTGGACAGGCTCTAGTCAGACCAAGTGAAGGCTTCTGATCGAGCACAAACTCCTTTGGCTCAGTCAGGACAACTATTTATGATAGTAAAAGAAGAATGTTAGGTTCAATCGAGTGCTAGCATGATTTTCTTAATCCTAATTGAATCTCATTCGGATCAGTTCAATTGATGATCACCAGATTCAAACCCTTATTTGTGTGACCTAGTTAGGTTCAGTTCTATATGATAATGGGATATGTCATGATCTCTATCATCGATATCATCAAAACTTCTTTCGATGAATCAGAACTTTTCTGATTCGAACAGCTAGAATGATCGATCATCTAAATTATTCTAATTACTTTCAAAATCCATCAGTGACTCCTAGCAGTATATAGTGGCAACCCATCAGAGCTGAATGAGAACCACTTGGTGCAGCTATCTGTGTGATTAAGTTTTTCTATCTTGAGCCCCGATCAGATTAGGGTTAAGGTGAACTCGTCAAACCCTAGTTTCTGTCATATGATGTAATCATTCGATTCAAGTTTGATGTGAAAATGTAAATAGAAACTCTTTCTATTATTTTACTCTGCCATGGCCATGATCTTCTAAACTTGATTCTCATGATCATCATAGAGATGCTCCTCTACCATCGAGGTAGATAGATTCCATCTTGATGCAATCTAGTTCCTACAATGAACATGCTATAGCCAACATACATCTCAGGATTCCGTATGGCTAGGAGACCGAGTTATGGTGTAGTCAAACTATAACACCATTAAGATGAATTCTCGATGCACCATAGGTCAAAGAACCAGACACACCACTACAGCATCGAGTCAGTCATTGACGAGAAGGTAGACTTCCTAATGACTACTCGAGGTGGTCACGCTCAGTGCCCTTATTCTCTAACGAGTATCTATACTCTCACTTTGATGTCTCCACACCATAGACTCAAGACTCATCTATTAAAAAAAAGCGATTGTACACCAACCTTCCAGATCAATCACCATTCTCATGATGATCCGATGGTCCGGAGCATTTTATGAGTTAATAAGGATTATTCATGTCTTAAATTTTCAACTCTTGAAAATATGAATTATCATTACCATTAACTCAAAGGATGTATCACAGACACTAAATACACATATGTGACAGAAAATAACCCATTTTATTGATTATAGTCAAAATTATAATTTTGCTCCTAGAAGTGTATTACAAGTGTTAGCCAATTCTGGCTTCTAGGGCACATATATCTAACAGGATCTTCATTAGTGTTTCCATAGAAGGATGGAAGCATCTGGATTGTAGTCGGCTTGATCTCATAGTAGATAGCATGGATATTAGATAACTTGATACAAGTCGATGGGTTATAAATGAAAGAAATAAAGTATTGTTTCAATTGCCTAAGTGGTTCTCTAAAATTTTCAGCCATTTGACTATGGAATTTAATATAGTCCAGCCATTCAATTTTGCGATTAGGGTTCAACTAGGTTAGGTAAAGCAATTTCCTACCATGCATGTGTTAGATATATGTGCCCTAGAAGCTAGAATTGGCTGACACTTGTAATACAATTCTAGGGGCAAAATTATAATTTTGACTATAATCAATAAAATGGGTTATTTTCTATCACATATGTGTATTTAGTGTCTATGATACATCCTTTGAGTTAATGGTAATGATAATTCATATTTTCAAGAGTTGAAAATTTAAGACATGAATAATCATTATTAACTCATAAAATGCTTCCGATCATAGGATCATCATGAGGATGGTGATTGATTCGGAAGGTTGATGTACAATCGCTTTTCTTTAGTAGATGAGTCTTGAGTCTATGGTGTAGAAATACCAGAGCGAGAGTACAGGTACTCGTTAGAGAACGAGGGCACTGAGCATGACCACCTCGAGTAGTCATTAGAAAGTCTGCCTTCTCGTCGAGGACTGACTCGATGCTGCAGTGGTGTATTAGCTTCTTTGACCTGAGGTGCATCGATTGTTCACCTTGAGGGTGTTATAGTTTGACTACACCATTACTCGGTCTCCTAGCCATATAGAATTCTGAGGTGTATGTTGGCCTATAGCATGTTCATTGTAGGAACTGGGTAGCATCAAAATAGAATCTATCTACCTTGGTGGAAGAAGAGCGCCCTATAATGATCATGAGAATCAAGTCTATAAGTCCATAGCCATGGCGAAGTGAAATAACAGAAAGAGTTTCTATTTAGGTTTTCACATTGGACTTGAATCGAATGGTTACATCATATGACAGAGACTAGGGTTTGACGAGTTAACCTTAACCCTAATTTGATCGGGGCTCAAGATAGAAGGACTTAATCACACAAGTAGCTGCACCAAGAGGTTCACATTCAGCTCTGATGGGTTGCCACCATATACTGCTGGCGTCACTGGTGGATTTTGGGAGCAATTAGAATGATTTAGATGATCGATCATTCTAGCTGTTCGAATCAGAAGAGTTTTGATCCATCGAGAGGAGTTTCGATGTTGTCGATGATAGAGATCATGACATATCCCATTACCATACAGAACTAAACCTAAATAGGTCACACAAATGAGGGTTTGAATCTGGTGATCATCAATTGAACTGATCTAGTTTAATTAATCTGAATGAGATTCAATTAGGTTCAAGAAAATCGTGCTGGCACTCGATTGAACCTAACATTCTTCTTTTGCTATCATAAATAAGTTGTCCTGACTGAGCCAAAGAAGTTTGTGCTCAATCAGGGGCATTCATATGGTCTGACTGGAGGTTGTCCAAGTCAAAAAAGGTTGTCATATTTTGTAGGACATTACCTGCCATTTTTGGTCACCTGCCATTTCTTGTTCTTTGACTTTGGTCAAAAGTCTACCTTTGACTGGTCAAATATTGATCATTGATACTTTGACTTCTATCCACTGTCACGCACCTATTGGAGAGATGGTGGGGGTCTGTCCCCCTACCAAAACCTAGCAAGGAAGAGGGTGCACGCCACCCTTGGCGTGTGCCCAAGCTGGAGGCACCCAGGAGTCCCTGTTGGACAGGGACTCCATCTCCTTTTTGGATTCTGATTAGAGTTCTCCTAAGAACCAACTTTGATTGGTCTTAGGTGCCCTCTAAGGAGGAATCCAAGGGACTCTATTTTCACCAATCAGATTTAGATCTAATTTCATAAAGAGTTGTGATTGGTTGGGAAAAAGAGAAGTTGGATCACAAACAGTCTATAAATAAGACCCTGCGCCCAACTTAGATTGTATGATTGAATGATTGGAAAATTGAAATCCCACTCCCCAAGGCTGCCTCTCCCATCTTCCTCCACACCAAACCCACCTTCTCCCTCTCCTCTCCACGTCCAAGGTGTTTGGATTCTTGGTTGGTGCGATCCAGATCAAAGAAAGGCGACTGAAAGCTAGAAGGCTGCACTGCTGCATAGGACAACTGCTGATCTTTGAAAAGAGTTTTGAAGATCCTCCAGATCAGATCTAGATCTAATTTTTGGAGATATGATATAGAAGAAGAGGATCTCCAAATTCAGCCCAAGTGGATATCAGTAGAGATCAAGCACTTGCGTGTCTTGATCCAGAACCTTCCGCTGCTTATAGGATCATCAACGGGTAATAGGATTACCCACTTCAATGTAAGTTAAATCTGATTTAATTTATCTAATTTTATTTTAATTTCTAAAATAATAATAATTAGATCTAAAACATCTTAGATCTAATCTAGATCAAAAAAAAATTTTTAATATATCTCTTGATCTGATCAGATCTGAA
>QRFJ01001707.1:52432-80274 GCA_006176705.1 Cocos nucifera
GAAGGGAAATATGCCAGTTAACTTGTACAAGAATGCATTCAGGTCGAGTAGCTTCTAATTAAAAATCAGTCGTCGTATGTGCCAAACATACCCTTAGACACCCAATTGTTGGTCAGAATCAATTGGGTTAGCCTACAATCCAGACTCTAACCTCTGAGCCTATTAGGTCTTGCTTGATCGTAACTCGATCTTGACCCAGACTTAATCCTATTAGGTTGATCAATTTCATTGTTGATCCCTCTAACCAACTCTTAATTCGGTTTGATCAACCGCTTAGACCTAATGAGCTACCCAAGCCAGACCCAGTATTATGAATATGTCTTAGACCTAAATTCTTAATTTAGATCTAATTAATATTCATAATCTTAATTTTTAATTAAGTAGGGTTCATAAATAAAATATGCATATAAATCCTAGGTTTCAGGATCTAGGGTTTTGCAGAAAGTAAGTTTTGGATTTCTGATTAAGGACGAACGCGCAGCACCCCTACACATCATAAGAACATCCCATCGAATGGAAAGAGAGGGCCTTTAAACCCTTCTTCATTCTTATTACCGGACGGCCAAGAGGAATGCCTTAATTAGGAACATGCAATACTACAAAACAGTTTTAGATCTATATCATATATCTCATATACAAATTAGATCTATCATGGCATATTTTGCATACATCTCATATATCAAATCATGGCATTTTTTGAATCTAATTATCTCATAATAATCTAAAAAATTAGATTTAAATTGATCTAATCAAAATAAATTCTATATAAGATAATTATGTAGAACTATTGTTACAACTAGTCTAGACATGCATCTATCATATCTCATATGATATTTAAATTTGATAATTTTATTTGAATTTTTAGATGTTATTATAATCATTATATAATCAAAAAATGTAAATAAATTAATCTAAAATATAATTTAATCAAATTAAATTGAAAAAACATACAAGACTATTCTATAGAACTATTCTATTTTAGAACTAGTCATGCATATTTTCTAATCTTAGATCCAAATCATTTAATTTTAATTTTTTTCTGATTTTTGATCTGATCACATCTCATGTGACATCTAAAATAACTTTTTTTCTAATTAAAATAAATTTAAAATTAATTTTACTACTTTTAGAACCTGGCTCTGATACCAGTTGAAAGGAAATCCTGATTTCTCGGACTTTGGTCAAAAGTTGACCTTTGACTGGTCAAATGTTGACCATTGACACTTTGACTTCTGTCCATGTGTCACGCACCTATTGGAGAGCTGGTGGGGGCTTGTCCCCCTGCCAGAACCTGGCAAGGAGGAGGGCACACGCCACCCTTGGTGTGTCCCAAAGATTGAGGAACCCAGGAGTCCCTATTGGACAAGGACTCTATCTCCTTTTTGGATTTCGGTTAGACTTCTCCTATGAACCATGTTTGACTAGTCCTAGGTGCCATCTAAGGAGGAATCCAAGGAACTCTTTTTCCACCAGTCAGATTTAGATCTGATTTCACAAAGGATTGTGATTGGTTGGGAAGAAGAGGAGTTGGATCATGCATAGTCTATAAATAAGACCTTGCGCCCAACTCAAGGAGTATCTGAAATCAATTGAAAATCCCATGCCCCAAGGCTGCCTCTCCTCTCCTCCTCCATGCCATGTCCATCTTCTCCCTCTCCTCTCCATGCCTAAAGATGTTTGGGATCTTAGTTGGTGCAATCCAGATGAGAGAAAGGCGACAGAAAGCTAGAAGGCTGTGCTGCTACAAAGGACAACTGCAGATCTTTGAAAGGTATTTTGAAGATCCTCCAAATCTGATCCAGATCTAATTTTTGGAGATGTGATAGAGAAGAAGAGGATCTCCAGATCTAGCCTGAGTGGATATTGATAGAGGCCATGCACTTGCGTGGCTAGATCCAGAACCTTCCGTTGCTTACAGGATCATCAATGGGTAATAGGATTATCCTACATCAAGATAAATTAAATATGATTTAATTTATCTATATTTTACTTTTGTTATTAGAATAATAAAGATCCGATCTGAAATATTCTAGATCTGATTTGGATCAAAGAGAAAAGATTTTGAAATATATCTTTTGATTCGATCAGATCTGAACGAACCTGATTTGGAAAATCAGGATTTTTCTTCAATGAAAACTATATTTGCGTGGGTTCTAAGGATGTTGTTCTACACATTCGACCTATCCGACCGTCGGATATTATTGCTAGATGATCACTACGATTGGTATACAAAACTATTTCTATGCTACCAGCTTAGGTTCGGACCTATGAGATCACACATATTAGAGCTTATGATCTAATCGGATGGTTGATCAATGATTAAGAATCGTTCTAGAGTTAAACAATCAATATGATTGGTGTTTAACCTAGTGCAAGTGTTGTAGAAGGATCGATTAGCAATTAGATTGCTAATTGACTTAATTTGATTAAGCCAAAAGTTTAAGATTAAGTCTAATTAAATATGATTTAATTAGATTTAGTTTGGGCTTGATTAGATCAAGTCCAATTGGTTTATTGGATAAGCCAAGTGCAAGGAATAACTAGGACTTGGGTCAATCCAATTTTTTAATTTGATTAAAAAATTAAATTAAAATTTAATTTTATTTAATCTAATTTAATTAAATTATTAAATGAGTTAGGGTCTTATTTAATTGAGTTGGTTTACTCTTGATTTTATTTGATTAAAAGATCTTGTTTGACCAAGTCAAAATAGGAGTCCTAGTGTGACTAGGACTCCCTAACCTTACGCCACCTAGCCCACACCCCCCATGCTTACTTTTCTTTATTTTCTGTGCAAGATCTCCTCTCCATTATGTTCACACATGCCCCTCTCTCCTTCTTTTCTCATAAGGCAATTTGTTGGAAGACCAAGTCAAAAGGGGAGTTAGTTTTGCTTTAGGATTCTATGAGATAGAATCCTTGTTGACCAAAACACCTTCCCTTGAGTGCCACCCCCTCTTTTACGTATTCTTCTCTTATTCTACATGAGAAACCCATTTTTTGTGCACCCTTCCTTGCTGGTCCATGCCAATAATTATGGAGGAGGCGCTTAAGAGTTGGGCACCCCTTGAATTACCCTGTTTGACCTTTCCTTGTCTAGTTTTTGACCTAGACAAGCACTCTTCTTTTTTTCTCTATTTATTGGATGAATTTTTGCCTAAAAATTTTATGAAAAATAGATCATTGGAAGAGGTTTTGGGTGTACAAAAATTAGAGGAACAAGGTCCTTGGGTGTGGGGGTTTCGTAGGCACCAAACTAGGTGTCTAGGTGAGAGCAAAGAGAAGAAGAAGAGGGTCTCCTTCTAGGGCTATTCTACTCTTCATCTCTTCTCCTTCTTTTGAGATTTTTCTAAGAGTGTCTCAGATCAAAATAATCTCCTCTTCCTTCTCATATTTTGGAGAGTCCATGTTTTGAAGAAGGGAGCATCGGATCGACCATCGAAGAAGGATCAGCATGGTACTAGCATGCTGTGCTGATTTCCTACGCCGGACATCAGATCAAAGTTCGTAGGCTCGTGTAGACGACTCCTAGAGACTGAATGCATGTGCGGCTCATGAATTCATCCTCAAGCCTAGATCAGCAAGTTAGAATATCTAACTTGAATAGGTAATAGATATGATCTATTGATTTTATACCTGCATTAGATGTAGTATAAATCTAGGTTGATGTGATCAACCTTTCCTTCTTCTTTATGTTTTTAATTTTTGATTTAATATTATGCCTTGATCATATAATAGATCTAATATCTAGATATTTATATATTTATTTAAATAAATATTTAATTTATTGAAGTCTTTCATTATTTGATCCTGAAAAAGTTTTAAGATCTACCCATGAAACCCTAGATTCGGTTCCTTCAATCCATGTACAGTATGTGGAAGATGTTACCCAGATGAACAACCCAAGAGGGGTAGGGGGATGAATTAGGTTTTCAAAAGTTTAAATAGATGTGTGGTGATTAAAGATTAAATCCTGAGTGAATCAAATATGAGAGCAAATAGAAGACACAAGCTAAAACACACACACAAGCAAGAGGATTTTATAGTGGTTTGGTGCACTCTTAGCACCTACGTCCACTCCCAAAGCAAACTCTTAGGAATTCAACATAATCACTCAAGATTATAGCTGAATAATTTTTTTGGGCTCACTATCCAATAATTTAGTTAGTTTTTCTCTAGATTTACCTACCACAATCCTTACAAGAATCAAATAAATCAATCTGAATAAACAAAAGGGCAAAAAAACCCTAAAACCCAAGTTTCAGCCCCTGCTGAAACTAAATACATGAAATGAGGAAAGAAAATGTTTCAACTCAAAAAGCTCCTTCGAATGAGTAAAAGAGTTATCCTTGCAGTTCATTAAAAGCCTCTTTGAATTCATGGAGTTAATGCACTTGAGAATTCTTCAATGCTTGAGAGAACAGATTGATTGAAGATGGAGATTTTCGTTTAAGAATAGAGCATATTTTTCTTTTCTCTCATTTTTCTTGGATTGATCATGAATAAGCCTTCCTTTTATATCAACAGCATTTCCTCTCTTCTAGTGATGATTGGAGCTCAAAAAAAGCAAAATCCAAATGTTGGAGAGTAGTAACTAGCGATTGGAGTCGAAAAAATCTGATCTTGAACGTTTCGTCAAAAAGTTATCGCCAAATCTTGTGATCTCTCAATTTGTCTCAAAACATCTCGTCAAGTTATAGGGCCTCTTGGTTTGAATAGGAGAGCTCTCACCTTCAATCTCATGAAAAATCATCTTTTTAGAAAAGATGGCTCGTCTGAGACTTAGACCTTTCAGTTCTGAACGAGACATCTCATAGGGACCGCGACATCTCTTAGGAATCCTATGAGATGCCTCACTCTCAGAGCATAAAAACTGAGTTTCTATCATCTAAGATCGGGAGCTCTTGAGACCTTTTGAAATCATACCAGAATAGTGCTTGGAGCATGCCAGTCTACTCAAGAGTTCTCGAAAAAATTTTGAGATGTCTCGAAGACTGCTCCAAGGTGATTTTGAGAGAATTTTCACTCCATACAAGTAGATTTGAATTTTGATTGATTTTCATTTAATGTCTTCCTTATTTTGATCAAAGAGCCCTTTTTCTTCTAATATTGGAATACTTAAAATAAAATATATTAATAATTATTTACTTTAATATTTGGTCATCATCAAAATCACTTAGGGGGTTCAACAATCTCCCACTTTTTGATAGTGATAAAATATTAAGCAATCCATAAAATAATTATAAGAAATATGAATGTCATGAACTAATAAATGCAAAGTTTTTGTGCTGAAGCTCTCCCTTCATATATGCTCATATGAAATGAATAAGATTTGAATAATCATTCTCCCCTTTAATGTATGATCTTATGAATGAATAATATGAAATGAATAAGATTTGCATTTGATCAATTCAAATAATTCATTTTCTAAAAAGAAACCTTTTTTGTATTTTAGTTTGAATTGATTATACATTTACATAATTTTCCTAAATATTTCTTCCCCTTTTTGTCATCATCAAAATCACAACAATGAAAGGATCATAGAAAAGATAAAGAAGGCAAGAATATAAAAAGGATTGATTCCATTTCAAGATTTAATACTACATAGTTAGATGTGTATGTTAGTTTATAAAAAATGAATCTCATTTCAACATACCTAAATCAAAAGTTAAAATAAAAGAGAAACTAGACCTAGTCCTCATCAAAGAGGAACTCAATGATGGGTTCAGATGAATATTTTGGTCTAGTTAAGGATAAGTTTGGAGCAGGTCTAGGAGATGGTGATGGTCTAGAAGAAGATGATGGTCCAGAAGAAGAAGAAGCCCAACTCAAAATCTGCTGTAGAGTGGAAATGAGGACTTCAGCTATGGTACATTGAACAATGATATTCTCTTCAAGTCTCTGTGCAATCCTGGCATTGTCGGATAGGAGCAGTTCAATTTGAGCTGATGTTTTATGCTGCTACTTCTCCAAAATTTCTAACATTTGAGATAGTCTACTGATTTGTTGACTAAGCATTTCTGTTTGACCATCAGTGGATATCCTTTGCTCTTTAATGGTTACTGAAGTTGATGCCTCACACTGGATAGTATACCCATAAATCTTTCAGATACTTTCTGAACCACTTCTTCTACCATCCTTTCAACTAACAGATCTTGATCGAAAGTTGGGGGAGGAGCTAGTGCAGGACAAGGAGGCACCTAAGAAGAGTGTGGAGACCCTGGTGTAGTGAAGGAGGGTCTAGCAGATGGTGATGGCAGAGGGGGTGGAGATCTATGTTCTTCAAGCTCGATTGCAGGACGTTCATCTGCCCTCACCCATTTATCATCCTTCTTTATAAATTTTATCTGGTTCAATGTTCCCTTATTGATGTAGTTCGTGTGAGCTAGCTTTTTGAAATCTTCACATTCTAGATTAACTTGAAAGTTCTTGAAGATTAAGGTGAAGATCATTCCATAAAAATAAACATGCCTTGCTCTTGCTGGTTGTATCCTTCAATTGTTGTAGCATGAGAAAGGGAAAGCTGATGGAAGTTCCAATCACCATAAAGAATATGACTCCAAGTTCTCTTTTTCCAACCCAGTCATGTCTTTCAACTTTAGGAAAAATAGTATGACTGACAAAGGACAACGGTAATCTCATTTCGATCGAAAGAAGATGTGAAACAAGTTGAAGATTTTCATCAACCTCTTTCCTTTCTAAGACACACTTAAGGGCTTTAGTTTTATCAAATAAATTTAGGTTACTGATCCAAGCCTTAGGCACTTCAAGGAGCTACCATATTTTTCTCTCATCGAAAGAAATATGCACTCCTTTTACAACAGATTCCACCTTCGACCCATGCACAAAACTAATGTGGTCAAAAAATTTCCTTATTAAGTTTGGATAAATGTTTAACTCTAGGGTATAGAGTTTTTTCCAACCTTGCTGCCAGATCCACGATTTAATACAAAAGTGCTCCCAATCAAAATAAGCAATGTCCACATAGCGGCCCATTAGAACTGTCCTAGTAGCAACGAAAAGTTGGGCATGCGATGATGAAGCAGATGGAGATGATTGAGCCATGTTGCACTATTGTTTAGTCCGAGCTTCAATCGATGGCATGATGAACGGTCTTTGAGCGGTAAGCTATCTCTTCTTCGAAGCCATTGGGGGCCAAGGTTTGGAGGGAATGGACAAGAAAGGATGAAGGGTTTTTGAGGAAAGGAGGAGAGTTTTGGAGATAATGGAGGAGAGGTCTCGGACGAGTGGAATGAAAGAATGGAATAGGGGACCTCTCGTAGATCGGTTTTAAAAAGAGGGCCCACACGAATTGAGAGCTCTCGTCTTAACGACTAGATGTCTTGAAAATTTTGAGAGATCTCGCATTTAGCATGAGAGGCCTCGAAATCCAGCTGAGCGGTCTCATGAAAAACCCAAGACTTCTCGATCATAGGGGAAAAAAATCAGAATATAGGAGGAATTTCAAGCTGATTTTTCTTGAATTTTTAGGATGGAAAAAATGATGGAAGGAGGTCAAAAATGATCCAATAAATTTAAGATTAAACATTATTAAAGAGGATCACAAATACAAGTTCATCCCAGATTTTTAAGAATCTATCTTCATTTAGAGGTTTTGTAAAAATGTCAGCTAGTTGATTTTTAGTTATGACAACTTTAAGCATAATGTTATTATTTTGTATATGATCTCTAATGAAGTGATGTCTAATTTCAATGTGTTTAGTTCTTGAATGTTGAATGAGATTTTTTATTAGGTTTATAGCACTAGTGTTGTCACATCTAATAATAATTTTGTTTTGCTTAATTCCAAAGTCTTTGAGTTGCTGCTTGATCTAAAGTATTTGAGCATAGCAACTCTCCACAGCAACATATTTGGCCTCAGTCGTTGATAGTGCTATAGAGTTTTGCTTTTTGCTATACCAAAAGATCAAGTTCAACCCAAGAAATTGGCAAGTGCTACTGGTACTCTTTCTATCAATTCTACATTCTCCATAGTTTGCATCAGTGTATCCAATCAATTTAATGGAGGATTATTTTGAGTACCAAAGTCTTAAGTTATGTGTATAAATTAAACATCTAAAAATTCTCTTAACAGCTAGTAAGTGTGATTCTTTAGGGTTAGATTGAAATCCTGCATACATGCATATACTAAACAGTATATCAGGTCTACTTGCAGCTAAATAAAGTAGGGATCCTATCATACCTCTATAGAGCTTTTCATTCACATTCTTACCATTCTCGTCTTTGTCAAGTTTGCATGAGGGGCTCATGAAAGTGCCAATTTCATTTCCATTTTTCATGCCAAACATCTTTAGCATCTCCTTAATGTACTTTGTTTGGCTGATGAAGATGCCTTCCTTTGATTGTTTGATTTGTAGTCCAAGGAAGAAGTTCAGCTCCCCCATCATGCTCATTTTGAATTCACCCTGCATCAACTTTGCAAACTCTTGACAAAGAATTTTATTAGTAGCTCTGAAAATGATGTCATCCACATATATTTGAACCATAGAAGGTAATTATTTTTCTTTTTTAACAATAGAGTGGTGTCAATACTTCCTCTAATAAAATTATTATGTAGTAAAAATTTGCTCAATCTTTCATACCATGCTCTGGGTGCTTGCTTAAGTCCATAAAGAGTTTTGTTTAATTTATACACATGGTTGGGAAGTGAGTGATTTTCAAAACTAGGAGCTTGTTCTATAAAAACTTCTTCAGCAATATAACCATTCAAAAAGATGCTTTTCACATCCATTTGAAATAGTTTAAAATTTATGTAACAAGCAAAAGCAAGTAACAATCTAATTGCCTCTAATCTTGCTACAGGTGCATATGTTTCATCAAAATCAATTCCTTCTTCTTGATTATATCCCTTAACAACTAGTCTATCTATATTTCTTACAACATTACTATGTTCATCCAATTTATTCCTAAATACCCATTTTGTGCTAATTATTGGATGGTCAATGGGTCTGTTTACAAGAGTCTATATATTATTTTTTTCAAATTGGTATAGTTCATCTTGCATGGCTAGCATCCAATTAGGATCTTATTCAGCTTTTTCTATGTTTTTAGGTTCTATTTGAGAAACAAATGCAAGATAATCAAATGTATCCTTAAAAGAGGATCTAGTTCTTATCCCTTATAAAGGATCACCTAATATAAATTCTTTTGGATGATTATGTGTATACCTCCACTCCTTGGGTAGATCCCTCTGATCATCGATTACTTCATTCTCACCATCATGGCTTTATTCCAAGATTGTTGTAGATTTATCTTTGTCTTGAGTGTTATTGTCCTCCAAGTTTAGGTCCTTCATTCCATCTTCGAGAATTCCTGTATCATCATTAAAAACATCTTCCTTTCTTGAAGATTGATTGTTAGCTTCATCAAAAATAATATGAATAGATTCTTCAACAATCAAAGAGTATTTATTGAAAACTTTATATGCTTTGCTTGATGTAGAATATTCAAGGAATATACCCTCATCTGTCTTAGCATCGAATTTACCTACATTATCTTTACCATTATTATGAATAAAATATTTGCAATGAAAAATATGAAAATAATTAATGTTAGGTCTTTTTCCTTTCCAAAGCTTATAGGAGATTTTCTTTAAAATCGAGCGAATAGAAACTCTATTTAGGATGTAACATGCTGTGTTAATGACTTCAGTCCAAAAATATTTGGATAGATTGCCTTCACACAATATGGTACGGGTCATATCAACTAAGATTCTATTCTTTCTTTCAATAACTCCATTTTGTTGAGGGATTCTAGGTGCAGAAAAATTATGTTCAATACCATGTTTATTGTAAAATTTTTTAAAATATTTATTTTCAAATTCTGTGCCATGATTACTATGGATACATACCATAGTAGAGTTTTTTTCATTTGTAATTTTCTTGTAAATCTTTGAAAACATTGAAAATGCTTCATCTTTGTGAGCTAAAAGTAAAATCCAAGTGAAACAAGAATAATCATCAATAATTATAAGACCATATTTATTTTTTCCTAGGCTTGTGGTCCTAGTAGGTCCAAACAAGTCAATATGAATTAATTCAAGGAGCCTAAAAGTTGAAATCACATTTTTGGATTTGAAACTCTTCCTAATTTGTTTTCCAAATTGGCAAGTGTCATAAGCATGATCAATTTTGAAATCTAGTTTTGGTAGCTCCTTAACTAAGTCCTTATTATGCAATTTATAAAGAGTATGAATGCTAGCATGACCTAACCTATGGTACCAAAGCCAACTAGTTTTCTTTATATTAGCATTCATTGCAACTAGACATTGGCCACTCTTCATGGCAATTTCATCAAGGTTTATCATGTAGATGTTGCCATGCCTAAATCTAGTGAATTTTAAACTATCATCTAAGGAACTAGATACTTTACATAAAGAAGATTCGAAAGAAACTTTAAAACCTTTATCACAAAGTTGAGTAATACTAAGCAAGTTATGTTTTAAGTCATCAACTAACAATATATTATCTATAAAGGTGGTAGGAGTAATTTGAATTTTACCATAGCTAAAAATTTTTCCTTTACCATTATCGTCAAAGGTGACTACTCCCCCATCCTTTCTTTCAAGGGTGATAAATTATTACTTATCACCCGATATATGCCTTGAGCAGCTGCTATCTAAGTACCACTCCCTTTTTGATCCTTGGACTATAAGGCATTCCTGCATAAACAATCAAGTGATGGTTTTAGGTACCCAAGTCTTCTTGGGTCCTTTAGGGTTAGTAGGCATGGTTCCTTTTGGAACCCAAATCTTTTTAACAGTTTTTTCATTGAACTTAGAAGTATTACATTCAAATGCTTTGTGTCCTACCTTTTTACATCTAAAGCAGGTGATGTGAGAGGTGCCAATTGAAGTATGTGCAGTGAAGAAGTTCTTTAAAAACTGAATTTTATCTTTAGGTTTATATTCTAGTCTGGCTTTATCATAGACTCCTCTTTAATTATTTAAGATCATTTCCAGTTTTTTCGAACTACAAGTGAATTTATCAACTAAAGACCTTAATTTATCCAATTCATCCTTTAGAATTTTGTTCTCTTCTTTTAATTTATTGTTGCCACTAATAACATCTTCCTTTTCCTTCAAAAGTGTTTGAGTCCTTTTTTTAAGACTTTTATTTTTTATACTAATCTTTTTGAAATCTTTCATTAAGTCATAAAAAAATCATCTTGAAGTTCATCAAAGGTAAAATTTGAATCAAGAGTGAAGGATACCTCATCATCTTGTGCCATGGAACATAAGTTTGCTTCATTTTGGTCTTCTTCCTTTGAGCTTGACTCATCACTGTCGCTCCAAGTAGCTATCATGGTTTTCTTTTTTGTTCTTTTTGGCCCTTTCTTCAACTAAGGATATTCAGTCCTAAAATGTCCTGACTTTTTGCATTCGTAGCAAGTGGGCAGATCCTTCTCTTTTTTTCTTTCATTCTCCCTACTGGCTTCTCCTCTAATGAAGCTCCTCTTCTTGAATCCTTGACTTTTTCTTTCCATAAATTTCTTGAATTTTTTGATCACCAGAAACATGTCTTCATCATTTTCTTCATTGGTGGATAGATCATCTTCTTCTTCAGTAGCCATGGATTTTAATGCTATTATTTGCTTCTTCATGTTGTCTTCCTCATTGTGCCGACTCATGGCTAGCTCCTATGTCATCAAGGATCCAACGAGCTCCTCTAAGGTAATATGTTTAGATCTTTTACCTCCTAAATGGTTGTTACCTTGGCTTCCTGTGTCCTAGGTAAGGATCTGGGAATCTTTCTCACCAATTCATTGTTAGTGTAAACTTTACCTAAACTTTTTAATCCAATTATGAAATTAGTGAATCTTGTGTACACGCTAGTGATAGATTCAGTGGGATCCATTTTAAACAACTCATATTGGTGAACTAGCATGTTAATTTTAGTTTTTTTTACTTAATTTATCCCTTCATGCATGACCTCAAGCCTATCCCAAATTTTCTTTGCTGAATTGCAAGTGGAGATTCAGTTAAACTTGTTAGCATCAAAGGCACAATAAAGTACATTTATTGTCTTGGCATTTAATTGGATAAGTTTCTTATTCATTTCATCCCAATCATTCTTTGGCTTAGGAGTGGATGTGCCATTGATAATGATTGTGGGAGTGCGTGGACCATTGACAATGACACTCTATATTGAAGGAAAAAACCCTATTTTTTGGATCAGGTTCATTCAGATCTGATTGGAGCAAGAGAGATATTTCAAAAATTTCTCTCTTGGATTCAGATCAGATCTAAGACTTTTCAAATTTGATATTATTAATCTAATAAAAGAAAATAAAATAAAAATAAAGAACAAATTAAATCTAAATTAATTTTACCTTGTAGCGGATAATCAGATTATCCTATGATGATCCTGATGTCTTCCTGAGGTTCTGGATCTAGCCATACAAGTGCCTGGCCTCTATCGGTATCCACTAGGATAGGATCAGAAGATCTTCTTCTTCTTTATTGCTTCTCCAAATATCAGATCTGGATCTGATTTAGAAGATCTTCAAAACTTCTTTTGAAGATCAGGTGTCGTCTCTTGCAGTAGTGCGGCCATCTTCCTTTCTCGTAATCTTTCTCTTGCTTGGATCACACCAAACTGAAGCCTAAAGGTTCTTGGGTGTGGATAGGAGAGAGAGGACCTAAAGATGGTGTAGAGGAGGGAGAGGAGCAGCATTGTGGCATGGGCAATGGGCTAGAGATCAAAATCCTAGGTGCAAATAGGGTTTATATAGACCCTACTGTACCATGCAGTGGCACATCATCCCGACCAATCATGGCCTTTTGTACAATTAGATCTAAATCTGATTGATGAAATAGCATCATTTGATCCAATCAGATGAGAGCCCCTCTGAATCATCCTTGGATGGTGCCAAGATTGATCAAACAAGTCTCTTTGGTGCCATGCACTTTGATTCCCTAAAGCAACTAGAGTCCCATCTGTATGGGACTCCAGGCAATATCCACATGGGGTGCACGCCTCCCTAGGCGTGTGCCCTTTATCTATCTCCTTTTTAGTAGGGAGATAAGGTCCAAAATTCTCTCCTATGGATTCATGATACATGGGCAGATGTCTAAGTGTCAAAGGTCAATGTTAGACCAAAGTCAAAAGACAAGATTTAGCAAGTGACGAAAATTGGCAGTTGTTATCTCAAATTCATCTCATAAATTAAGACAACCCTTTTCTAACTTGGATAAGCTCTAGTCAAATCAAGTAAAGGTACCTGAGTGAGTCCAAATATATTTAGCTCAGTCGAGACAACTTTCAATGATAATTAAAGGAGAACATTAGGCTCAATCATGTGCTAGCATGATTTTTTTGAACCTAATTAAATCTAATTCTAATCAGTTGACCTGGGCTAGTCTAATTGATGATATCTAGATCCAAACCCTCATTTGTGTGATCTAGTTAGGTTCAGTTAAGTATGGTAATGAGATATATCATGATCTTCATCATCAACATCATTAAAACACCTTCCGATGGATCAGAACTTTTCTGATTCAGACAACTAGTATGATCAATCATCTAAATCATTCTAATTGCTCTCAAAATCCACCAATGACACCTAGCAGCATATGGTGGCAACCCATTAGAACTGAAAATGAATCTCTCGATGTAGTTACCTGTGTGGATAAGTTCTTCTATCTTGAGCCCCAATCGAATTAGGGTTAAGGTGAACTCGTCAAACCCTAATATCCATCATATGATTAATCATTTGATTCAAGTCCAATGTGAAAATCTTAATAGAAACTCTTTCTATTATTTCACTCTGCCATGGCCATGAGGTTATTGACTTGATTCTCGTGATCATCATAGGGCTACTCCTCATCTATCGAGGTAGATAAATTTCCTCTTGGTGCAATCCAATTCCTACAATGAACATACTATAGCCAACATACACTACAGGGTTCTGAATAGCTTGGAGATCGAGTTGTGGTGTAGTCAAACTATAACACCCTCAAGGTGAACTACCGATGCACCTCAGATCAAAGAATCAGACACATAATTGCAGCTTCGAGCCAATCATCGATGAGAAGGTAGACTTCCTAATGACTACTCGAGGTGGTCACGCTCAGTGCCCTCGTTCTCTAACGAGTACCTGTACTCTCACTCCGATATCTCTACACCATAGACTCAAGACTCATCTACTATAAAGAAGTGATTGTACACCAACCTTCTAGATCAATCACCATCCTCATGATAATCCTACGGTCAGGAGCATTTTATGAGTTAATATTGAAAATTCATGTCTTAAATTTTCAACTCTTAAAAATAAGAATTATCATTGCCATTAACTCAAGGAATGTATCACAAACACTAAATACATGTTGTGATAGAAAATAATCTATTTTATTATTTATAGTCAAAATTATAATTTTGCCCTTAGAAGTGTATAACAAGTGTCAGCAAGTTCTAGCTTTTAGGGCACACATATCTAACAAACTTTCACTTGACCTAAAGCCAATTGGCTACATATCTAAGTCCCATCTTCTCAAGGTGGACTTCGATCTTCTGCTATCCCAATGGCTTTATAAGTAGGTTTGCCGCATTGTCTGCGGAGTCAACCCTCTTGATCTTGACATATCCCTTCTCGAGGAAATCGTGGATGAGGTTGTATCACCGTTTAATGTGTTTAGATTTTTGGTAAGACCTCAGCTCCTTAGCAAGGGATATGGCACCATTGTTGTCGTAGTATAGAGGAATAGCATCTGATGGCATCACTCTGATCTCTGCAAAAAACTTCTTGTACCAAAATGCCTTCTTCATAGCTTTTGATGCAACGATAGATTCTGCTTTCATGGTGGAATTTGTTATTACTGTCTGTTTGAAACTCTTCCAACTGACAACACCACCATTACACACAAATAGATTCTCAGATGTCAACTTTTGATCATCTATATCAGACATAAAATTCGAGTCTGTATACCCCTGGACTTAGAGTTCTCCATTACCAAAAACCAAGAACACATCCTTAGTTCTTCTTAAGTACTTAAGGATATATTTCACAAAAATCTAGTATTCTTCACCTAAATTCAACTGATATTTGCTCGTGACACTCACAGCATGGGCTATATTAGGTCGCATATATAACATGGCATACATGAGGCTCTCTATTGCAGAAGCATAAGGGATCTTGTTCATGCATTCTATCTCCTCAAGTGTGCTAGGGCACATCTTCTTGGAGAGATGAATGCCATGTCTGAAGGAAACCAAACCCCTCTTGAAGTTTTTCATGCACTTCCTCTATGTACTTCTTCTGTGAAAGACCTAGCATCCTATTGGGTCTATCTTTATAGACTTTAATTCCAAGAATGAAGGATGCTTCTCTTAGATCTTTCATGGAGAATTCTTTAGATAACCATATTTTAACTATGGTCAACATGGGAATATCATTCCCAATAAGGAGGATATCATTTACGTACAGTATGAGGAAGACAATAGCGCTCCCACTGATCTTTCCAAAAATACATGATTCCTCTTCATTCTTGATGAAACCAAATAATTTGATCACATCATTAAAATGAGTATTCCAGCATTGAGATACTTGCTTAAGTCCATAAATGGACCTTTGTAGCTTGCATACTTTATGATCAATATCATTGAATGTGAAATTCAGTGGCTGTTCCATATAGATATCTTTCTCAAGATATCCATTTAAGAATGTCATTATTAGATATATGTGCCCTAGAAGCCAGAATTGGCTGACACTTATAATACACTTCTAGGGGCAAAATTATAATTTTGACTATAATTAATGAAATGGGTTATTTTCTATCACACATGTGTATTTAGTGTCTGTGATACATCCTTTGAGTTAATGGTAATGATAATTCATATTTTCAAGAGTTGAAAATTTAAGACATGAATAATCATTATTAACTCATAAACAGCTCCCGACCATAGGATCATCACGAGGATGGTGATTGATCCGGAAGGTTGGTGTACGATCGCTTCTCTTTAGTAGATGAGTCTTGAGTCTACGGTGTGGAGACACCAGAGCGAGAGTACAGGTACTCGTTAGAGAACGAGGGCACTGAGCGTGACCACCTCGAGTAGTCATTAGGGAGTCTACCTTCTCGTCAATGACTGACTCGATGCTGCAGTAGTGTGTCTGGTTCTTTGACCTGAGATGCATCGGCAGTTCACCTTGAGGGTGTTATAGTTTGACTACACCATTACTCGGTCTCCTAGCCATATGGAACCCTGAGGTGTATGTTGGCTATGACATGTTCATTGTAGGAACTGGATTGCATCAAGATGGGAATCTATCTACCTCGGTGGTAGAGGAGCAGCCCTATGATGATCATGAGAATCAAGTCCAGAAGCCCATGGCCATGGCAGAGTGAAATAATAGAAAGAGTTTCTATTTAGATTTTCACATTGGACTCGAATCGAATGATTACATCATATGACAGAGACTAGGGTTTGACGAGTTCACCTTAACCCTAATCTGATCGGGGCTCAAGATAGAAGAACTTAATCACACAGGTAGCTGCACCAAGAGGTTCGCATTCAGCTCTGATGGGTTGCCACCATATACTGCTAGGTGTCACTGGTGGATTTTGGGAGCAATTAGAATGATTTAGATGATCGATCATTCTAGCTGTTCGAATCAGAAGAGTTCTGATCCATCGAAAGGAGTTTCGATGATGTCTATGATAGAGATCATGACATATCCCATTACCATACAGAACTGAACCTAACTGGGTCACACAAACAAGGGTTTGAATCTGGTGATCATCAATTGAACTGATCTAGTTCAATTGATCTGAATGAGATTCAATTAGGTTCAAGGAAATCGTGCTAGCACTCGATTGAACCTAACGTTCTTCTTTTACTATCATAAATAAGTTGTCCTGACTGAGCCAAAGGAGTTTGTGCTCAATCAGAGGCCTTCATATGGTCTGACTGGAGGTTGTCCAAGTCAGAATAGGTTGTCTTATTTGTAAGACATTACCTGCCATTTTTGGTCACCTGCCATTTCTTGTTCTTTGACTTTGGTCAAAAGTCTACCTTTGACTGGTCAAACGTTGACCATTGACCCTTTGACTTTTGACCACATGTCATGCACCTATTGGAGAGCTGGTGGGGGCCTTGTCCCCCTGCCAGAACCTGGCAAGGAGAAGGGCGCACGCCAAGGGTGGCGTGAGCCCAAGTAGGAGGCGCCTAGGAGTCCTTGTTGGACAAGGACTCCACCTCCCTTTTGGATTCCAATCAGAGTTCTACTAAGAATCCAGTTTGACTGGTCTTAGGCACCCTCTAAGGAGGAATCCAGGGGTCTCTTTTTCAACCAATCAGATTTAGATCTGATTTCACAAAGGGTTGTGATTGGTTGAGAGGAAGAGGAGTTGGATCACGCTTAGTCTATAAATAAGACCCTGCGCCCAACCCTAATTCCTAAGTCTTATTGAAAGAGATTTCCCACGTCCAAGGCTGCCTCTCCCCTCCTTCTCCATGCCATACTCTCTTCTCCCCTTGCTCTCCACGTCCAAAAGTGTTTTGGACTTAGTTTGGTGCGATTCAGATCAAGGAAAGGCGATCAAAAGCAAGAAGGCTGCGCTGCTGCAAAAGGACGACTGCAGATCTTCAAAAGAGTTTTGAAGATCCTCCAGATCAGATCCAGATCTGATTTTTGGAGGTGTGATAGAGAAGAAGAGGATCTCCAGATCCAACCCGAGTGGATACCGGTAGAGGCCAGGCGCTTGCGTGGCTAAGATCCAGAACCTTCCGCTGCAATCAGGATCATCTACAGGGTAATAGGATTACCCAAATCAGGTAAATTAAATTTGATTTAATTTATCTTATTTTATTTTATTTATTAAAATAATAAGAATCAGATCTGAAACATATCAAGATCTGATTAAGATCAAGAGAAAAATTTTTGAAATATATCTCTTGATCTAATCAGATCTGGACGAACCTGGACCGGGAAATCAGGATTTCCCTTCAACTGGTATCAGAGCCATGGTTCTAAAATTGTTTAGATCTGATTTTAATTTTATTTTAATTAAAAATAACATGATTTCAGATGTCACATGAGATGTGATCAGATCTGAAATCAGAAAAATTAAAATTAAATGATTTGGATCTAAGAACATGAAGATATGCATGACTAGTTCTAGAATAGAATAGTTCTATAGAATAGTTTTGCATGTCTTTGATTTAATATGATTAAATCATATTTTAGATCTTCTTATTTACTATTTTTCTGATATTATAAGTGTTATAATAACATCTGATAAACAGCAAATAAAAATTATTTAATTTTAAATATCATATGAGATATGATAGATGCATGACTAGACTAGTTGTAGAATAGTTCTACATAATTGTCTAGATTAGAATTTATTTTGATTAGATCAATTTAAATCTAATTTTTTAGATTATTATGAGATAATTTAGATCTGAAAACATGCATGATTTGATACATGAGATGTATGCAAAATATGCCTTGATTAGATCTAAATTTGTATATGAGATATATGATATAGATCTATAACTGTTTTGTAGATTTACATGTTCCTGATTAAGGCGTTCCTCTTGGCCGTCCGGTCATAAGAACGAAGAAGGGTTTAAAGGCCCTCTCTTCCCATTCGATGGGGTGTTCTTATGACGTGTAGGGGTGCTGCGTGTTCGTCCTTAATCAGAAACCCAAAACTTACTTTCTGCAAAACCCTAGATCCTGAAACCCTAGGATTTATTGTGCATATTTTGTTTATGAACCCAACTTAATTAAGAATTAAGTTTATGGAATATTAATTAGGTCTAAAATTGAGAATTTCAGATCTAAGACATATTCATAATACTGGGTTCGGGCTTGGGTAGCTCAATTAGGTCTAAGCGGTTGATCAAACCGAATCAAGAGTTGGTTAGATGGGATCAACAATGCTTAAATTGACCAGCCTAATAGGATTAAGTCTGGGTCAAGATCGAGTCACGATCAAGCAAGACCTAATTAGGCTCAGAGGTTAGAGTCTGGATTGTAGGCTAACCCAATTGGTTCTGACTCAACAATTTGGTGTCTAAGGTAAGTTTGGCACAGACGACCGACTGGTTTTTAATTGGAAGCTACTCGACCTGAATGCATTCTTGTGCGAGTTAACGGCATATTCCTTCCACCGGTCTCACTTACCTGGCCATATCTGTTGACACAGTTCTGATCTGAGGTGGTCAATAATCCGAGCTAACCCATGCCACTAGGTTAGTCATAATTGTTATGACTAAGCCAAGTCTAGTTTAATGAGACCTGAATCAATTCTCCCTAAGAAAAGATTAAGTCCGAGGTCTTCCACCATTGTAGACGTGCGGGCCCTTCCCGGGGTTGATTGTTCTCGGCTGGATACAGTGGCTCAGTTGCACCGGGAAGACGCAACCATGTCTATTAGGCATTGGATGCTATGGGCTGGAGGATGAGTTGGGCTCAATATTCCGGATACGGTGAGAGACCCAATTAGGAACCCAGTCTATGCAAATGGTGGGTCTGACTTAACTAAGGAGTGGATCAATATTCGGATACGGTGAGATTCATGAATTAGAGACCAAGTTTGGGTGCACCATGATTAGAGAATCATTGAACAAGAGTTGTTCACTCATTGGCTAACCCATCACCAATAACTGTTAGGTGAGGTGATGAGTCAGTTGGTGAGACCGCACCACCCACTAGAAATCATCAATGCGGAGATTTTCGCATCTCTGCAGAGGGAGTGTAGGGATCCGAGAAAATAGTGGGAGCTAATTTGTTTAAAAATAAAATCCCTAAACAAATTGGTCAAGTCAAAATTACAGTATCTAACTAGAATCTTTGACTCTCTACAGGAAAATGTCTGCGTCCAACCCACTGGCACGTATCCTAGACACACATAGACTGACTGGACCCAATTATAAAGATTGGCTCAGGAACTACAAAATTGTTTTGGGTTCAGAGAAGTTAACACATGTTTTGGACCAGGACCCTCCCACCTTACCAGCTCGTCCATCCACTGAACAGAGAGCGTCTCTGGAAAAATGGATTGACGAAGACAATAAGGCCAGATACTACATGTTGGGCTCGATGTCTGATGAGCTCCAGCGCCAACATGAAGATATCGGGACTGCTCGCCAAATGTTGGCTCACCTGCAGGAGATGTTTGGTGAACAGAGTCGCGCAGCCAAATATCAAGTCACGAAAATGACTTTTTAAGGCTAAGATGCGTGATGGGCAGTCAGTCCAAGATCACTGTCTGACAATGATCAAGGACATGGAAGAGCTTGAGAAGCTCGGTGTGAAGTTGGACTTGGACTTGCAGAACGATATTATTCTGCAATCCTTGACTGATGCATATGGGCAATTCATCATGAATTACCACATGCATAAACTTCAGAATTCCTTGGCCGAGTTGATGAATATGCTGGTTACCGCTGAGCTTTCTATGAAAGGTTCTAAAGGCTCAGTTCTTGCTATGGAATGGACTTCTTCCAAAAGAAAGTCTTATGGAAAGAAAAAGAAGTCTGTGAAAAAGCAAAAGGTAGAAGGATCAAAGAAGAAGAAGGCAGAACCGAAGAAGAAGGTCGATGGCAAAGGAAAGTGTTTCCATTGCAACAGCGACGGCCATTGGAAGCGGAACTGCCCTACTTACCTGGCCACCCTAAAGAACAAGAAGGAAGGTCCTTCTGGAGGTATGCTCGTTATTGAGTCTAACCTTACGGTTTCTTCTGCATCCAGTTGGGTGCTTGACTCTGGTTCTAGTGCTCATCTGTGCACTTCTATGCAGGGTCTTGAGGATAGCAGGAGGCTGAGGGATGGAGACATGATCCTACGCGTCGGTAATGGAGCAAGAGTTGCTGCAGTAGCCGTGGGAACATACCCTCTTCGATTACCATCTGGTTTAGACTTAGTTTTAAAAGACTGTTATTATGTGCCTGCAGCTAGCAGGAATTTGATTTCTGTTTCATGCTTAGCACAAGAAGGTTATGTGATCACCTTCTTTAAGGACCATTGTAACATTCTTTATGAAAGAAATAAAATTGCAAATGGTTTCCTTGTTAATGGTCTTTATCAGTTGCATATTGATGTACCTGTTTTAACTATCGAGCAAAACGTGAATGCCAAACGACCTAGGGATAGTCCAAACGACAGATATCTATGGCACCTGAGATTAGGTCATATAGCAGAAGATAGGATTAACAAATTGGAGAAAAATGGGCTATTGAGTCCATTGACTTTTGAGTCATATCCAACTTGTGAATCTTGTCTTCAAGGCAAAATGACTAAACTCCCTTTTGTTGGACATGGGGAGAGGGCCACAGATCTCCTTGCCCTAGTACATACTGATGTGTGCGGCCCATTTCGATGTGCCGGCTAGAGGCAATTTTGTCTACTTCATTACCTTTACCGATGATCTGTCTAGGTATGGGTATGTGTATCTTATGAGACACAAGTCTGAAGCTTTTGAAAAGTTCAAAGAATTCAGACATGAAGTAGAAAAACAAACTGGAAAACCCATTAAGGTTCTTCGATCAGATCGAGGAGGTGAATACCTTAGCCGGGAATTCCTAGACTATCTTAAGGAAAATGGCATAGTCTCTCAATGGACTCCACCAGGAACACCTCAACTCAACGGGGTTTCAGAATGGAGAAATCGGACTCTATTGGATATGGTTCGATCCATGATGAGCTTCACAGACCTCCCAGATTTTCTTTGGGGACATTCATTATTAACTTCAATCTATTTACTGAATAGGGTTCCCTCTAAAACCGTTCCTACCACACCGTATGAGATATGGCACGGTAAGAAACCAAGTCTGAGTCATCTCAGAATTTGGGGTTGTCCGGCTTATGTCAAAAGACAACAAGCGGACAAGTTAGAGTTTAGGTCCTTTAGAGCTCGATTCATAGGATATCCTAAAGAGTCATTAGGATACTATTTCTACATTCCAGAAGACCACAATGTGATTGTGAGTCGACATGCCATATTTCTTGAAAAATAGTTTATTCAAGATAGCGGCATTGGAAAGCAGATTAAGCTTGATGAGAAAGTCTCACAAGCAGAACGAGCTAAGGACCAAGTGGAACCAAATCAGGTTGAGCCAATAAGAACACTACCTCCTCCACCTCGTAGATCGGAAAGAGTTTCCCGTCCCCCTGAAAGATACTTAGGTATTATTTCAGAGGACGTAGAGGAAATGTTCCTCATAGGTAATGGTGCTCATGGTGATGATCCCAAAACCTACAACGAGGCGATATCTCACATCCCCTGGCCTCCTGCTATCGCTTAAATGCCTACATGAAAAGTGCACAAATGAGCCACCTAGAACCAGAAGTCAAGCACCCACTGGATGTAGAAGAAACTTGTAAGGTTAGATTCAATAAATGGAGCATTACGCTTCAAAAGGACCTTCTCCTCTTCTTATTCTTCAGGATGGCCAGGTATGAAGGATAATTCCCACTTCCAATGGCCACAGGTTGCAATAAAAAATATTATTCTTTTACAGCGGCCTTCTTCTTCGTCTTGCCTTCTGTTTTCTTTCTCCTTCCACCGTTCTACTTTTTTTTACGAAACTTTTTCTTCTTTCTAAATGACTTTCTCTGCGAAAGGAAGTCCATTCCGTAGGCAAATACCGAGCCTTTAAGAATCTTATGAAAGTTCAGCATAAACCAGCAAGTTTATAAGCTCTGCCAGAGTATTTTAAAGTTTATGCATATGATAGTTCATTAATGAATACCCATACTGCAGCAGTCAAGGATTGCAGAATTATATCATTCTTATAGATCAGGTCCAACTTTACTCCAAGCTTCGCTCAAGCTTTTCTAAGTTCTTATTCTATCATCAGATAATGATCTCGGACTGACTGTCCCACTTGTCTTTGCCTTAATAGTTCATTAGTTGACCCTGATATTTGGCTGCATGACTCTGTTAACCAAACATCTCTGTAGGTGAGCCAAATTTGGCAGCAAGTCTTGAAAATCTTTCATGTTGGTACTAAAGCTCATCAGACATTGAGCCCAACATATAGTATCTGGCTTGTTTTCTTCGTCATCCACTTATCAAGAGACGAACCTCTATTCAGTGGATGGATGAGCGTAAGGTGGAGGATCTTAGTCTAATACGAGAGTTAACTTCTACAAAATCCAAAATGATTTTGATGTTTCTGAAAGCCAATCCTTTGTAATTTGGTCCGGTCAGTTAATGGGTGTCCAGGGATACTGCTAGTGTGTTGATGTAGATATTTTTTGCCAAAGAATCAAAATTTCTTGTTAGATATTGTAATTAAGACTTGACTCAAAATTATTAAAAATTTTATTTTTTAAATAAATTAGCTCCATTATTTTCTCAGAATCCTTACACTCGCTCTGTAGAGATGCAAAAACGCATGATTATAATTCTAATGGGTGGTGCATTTCCCACCAACTGACTCAGTCCACCTCACCAATAGTATTGATGATGGATTAGCCAATGAGTGGATAACTCTTATCTAATGATTTTTTCTAATCATTGGTGCAGTCCAAAACTTGATCTCTTAATTCATGAATCGTCACCGATGCTCCGAATATTGATTCATTTCTTAAGTGAAAGGTTCCAGACCCACCATTGCATAGATTGGATTTTTAATTGAGTCTCTCATCGTGATCCAAAATATTGAGCTCAAATTATTCCTCATCCATAGCATCCATTGTCTAATGAGACATGGTTGCATCTTTTTCTGATGCAACTGAAACCACTATGACGCAGTCTGAAAATAATCAATCTTGGGAAAGGCCCGCATATCTAACAATGGGTGGAAGACCTTAGACTTAATCTTTTTTTAGGAAGATTGCTTTAGGTCTCTTTAAACTTGCATTTACAATAGCCATAATAAGTATGACTAACCTAGTAGCATGGATTAGCTCGGATTGTTAACCACCTTAAATCAGGACTGGATCGACAAATATGGCTACGTAAGTGAGATCGATGGAAGGGATATGCCATTAACTTGATAAGAATGCATTCGAATCGAGTAGCTTTTAATTAAAGAATTGTCGTTCGTATCTACCAGACTTTACCTTAGACATAAATTATTGAGCCAGAAACTAATCAGATTAGCGCTACAATCCAGACTCTAACCACTGAGCTAATTAGGTCTTAGCTTGATAAAACGATCACTATGTGATTCGATCTTGACCTAGACTTAATCCATTTAGGTTGGTCAGATTAAGCACTCTTTGATTCAATTTAACCAACTTTTTGATTCAGTTGATCAACCCTAGGACCTAATTAGCATCCAAGCCAAAACCAATTTTATGAATTATATTTAAATCAAAACTTTAATTTATTAGACTTAACATATTTATAATCTAATTCTTAATTAAGGTTTAGGGTTATAAATAAAATACTTAAATAAAATTTAAGATTTCAAGGATCTAGTATTTTGCAGAAAAATAAGTTCAGAATTTTGATAAGATGAGCTGTATTGATCTCCGTACACATCTAAGAAACACACCATCGAATGTGAGGATACGTATTTAAACCATATTTTGTTTTATGATCGGACCAAGCAAGGAGATTCCTTAATCATATATTATTGAACTACAAACATTAGATCTACATCATATATCTCATATATAAAAACTTGATCTAACTATAAATATGTATTACATACATCTTCATGTGCATCAAATCTGCATATTTTTTAGAACTAAATTATCTCATAATTACTAAAATATAAATATATTAATTTATTATCATACTTCAAAATAAATTCTATTTTAGATACATATGTAGAAACTATTCTAACAACTAGTCTAAATATGCATTCATTCATATCTTCATGTGAACAAAATTAACAGTACTTTTTTTTAATTTTTAGATCTTATTAATAATATTATAGCACAAGAAAATAGTAAATAATAGATCTTAAAATTATAACTAATCAAATTAAATTATGATCATGCAAAGGACTATAATAGAATAATTTAATTCTACAACTAGTCATGCATCTTGGTATTAATTAGATCTAAACTATTAATTTTTAATTTTTAATATAGATCTAATCAATTCTCATGGACAACAAAATCATCTAATTATTAGATTAAAATAAATTAAATTAAGATCTATTAAAAATTAGCTCTGAATATCATTTGAAGGAAAAATATTCTATTCTTGAGTTAGGTTCGTTCAGATCTGATTTGGATTCAAGATAATATTTTCAAAAATATTTCTTTATTCGTTGATCTATAGATCTGAGACTTTTCAGATTAATAAATATATTTATCTGATAAAAAAAATAAAATAAAATAAAGGATAAATTAAATTTAAATTAATTTTTCTTTGTAGCGGGTAACTCCAAATTACCCTATGATATCCTGATGTCTTTCTTGAGTTCTAGTCTAGCCACGCAAGTGCCTGGCCTCTACGGTGTCCATTCGAAGGATCTAGAGATCTTCTTTTCTTTATCACTTCTTCAAATATCAGATCTGGATCTAATTTGGAATATCTTCAAAACTCCTTTTGAAGATCGGGTGTCGTCTCTTGCAACAGTACTACCTTCTTCCTTTCTCGTCGCCTTTCTCTTGCTTAGATCGCACCAAACTGAAGCCCAAAGGTTCACGGGCATGGATAGGAGAGAGAGGACCTGAAGATGGCATAGAGAAGGGAGAGAAGCAGCCTTGTGGCATGGGCAATGGGCTAGAGATCTAAATCTTAGGCGCAGATAAGGTTTATATAGACCCTGCTGCGCCATACAGTGCCACATCATCTTGACCAATTATGGTTTTTTGTGTAATCAGATCTAAATCTAATTGATGGGATGACATCATCTGATCTAATCAGATGAGAGCCCCTCTCACTCATCCTTAGATGGCACCAAGACTGGTCAAACAAGTCTCTTTGGCACCATGTACATTGATTCCCTGAAGCAACTGGAGTCCCATCTATGTGGGACTCCAGGCATTATCCATGATAAGTATAATAAATTCATCAATAAAAGTATTAATTTATTAATTAATTGATATTAATTTTTAAGAATTAATAATCAATTTATATATAATTTTTGAAAAATTCATATTTTTATTAATTAAAAAATAATTTAAATAATAAAAAATAATTAAAAATTAAAAACAAAATTTATTATTCAATAGAAAGAGCTCATTTTTTGATCACATACGAAATAAATTCAAGTAAAACGAGCTAAAATGAAAGAAGATATGAATTTGAAAGATATTAAAAAAATAAAATTAAATAAAAAAAAGAAAACAGCTCAGCCGGCTCGAAGCCGACCACCCAAACCAAGCCAAGCCATCAAGCCGACCAGCCGTTGAGCCATCAAACCGTCCATGACAGGCATGGACCACCAGCTCAGCAAATTCCGGCGAATCAAGATTGCCACGTGGACCTAGACCCCTTAAGGGTCTACAGAAATTTATCGCGGCCACAAGGGTAAATTAGTCTTTTCATCGACATACAACATGCTTGTTGGTGCGGTGTGCTTGCGGCGGTTCACGTGGTCATAGGAACAGTTATTGCGCGACGGACGGATTGGTGTTTGCGGTCAGACGACGACTGTTGGTTGCTTCCGAATTTTATTCAGATACAAACATCACCGCGGATCACCATCGGACACGGCACGCTCAATCCAGGCGATGATCTGATGGTCCAGAACACTGCCGGTGTGATCAAGACTCCCGAAGCACTATTGTGGCAGATTTCCTCGATCAAGACAATCCAAACGGCCAAATTTAATCCGACCCGATCTGAGCTTATCTTGCATCCGATTTTTGATTATTTTGATCGTTGGATTCCTATTGAACGGCTGCATTTTATCAGATTTATCAGAGTCGATCAGAGCTATTTTGATTCAAAATTTTATTCCAAATTTATTTGTATTTTTGATGATTACAAAGGCATTAGGTCCCATATTGCCTTTAGAAAAAAATATCCAGCCCTTCTAGCTCTATAAATAGGACCCCAGCCACCAGAAATAACATCTCCGATCAAGGTGAAGCTTTGGTACAGGGGCGAAGCCAGGCTATGGGTTAAAGGCTGCTTTGAAGCAATGGGTGTCGAGAAGAAGAGCCGAGCTTCTACACCATCTTTCTGCCAATGCCGATCCAAGATCAGAGATCAGGTATTTTATTTTTTTATATTCTATGTATTTAATTTTAAAATTTTAATTAATAAAAATTTTATTTTTGCACTTTAATTTCTTCTTGCTTTTTATTTTTATTGCAATTTAATTTTTGCACTTTAAATTATTGCCTTGTAAGTAGATCAAAAACTTGATAGGGACGCGGTGCTGTCGTTAAGACACCGTGTTTATCAGTTTAATCCAACTTCTTAAAATCATTGAAATATATAGATAGTAGTGAGTCGGTCGTATCCACAGGGAAGTAGTATTTTAGATTTTGAAATCTTGATTTTTTGAAAAGAAAAAGAAGAAAAGGATTGAGTTTCAGAATCAAAATACTACCTCCCTGTGGATTCGACCCGACTCACTACTATCTATATATTTTCAATGATTTTAAGAAGTCGGATTAAACTGATAAACACGGTGTCTTAACGACAGCACCCCGTCCCTATCAAGTTTTTGGCACCGTTGCCGGGGAAGGAATAGATGCTATTTTTTTCTTTGATTTTTTTTAAAAATTAATTATATTTTTAATATTGCTTACTTAATTTTTTTATTATTTTGTAGAAAAAAAGGAGAAAATGAAGAAAGCATCTTAATTATTGGTAAGATCAATCCTAACCCTAGTTCTCTTTTCTTTTTATTTTTATTATTATTTTATTTATTTTATTTTTTAAATTAATTTAAAAAAATATTTATTTAACCTAATTAAAAATCTTATATAAGATTAGAATCCTAACTGTC
>QRFJ01001707.1:80299-105640 GCA_006176705.1 Cocos nucifera
TTAGAGCATGCATCATATTAGTTTTATTTTTATTTTATTTTTATTTTTATTTTTTTTGGTGATTGCTGGAGGCAAGGTAAGCCTTTCAGAATTCAATTAGTTGCATGCATCTAGTTTAAATTGCATAAAACCCTTTGATTGAATTTTTTTTTTTTTCGTGCATATTCATATTAAATCAAATTAAGGGCACAACCCAATTAAACAAGATAAGGTGGGGATTTGATCACCCTTCCTTAGCCCACAAACAACCAACCAAGCATCCTGCATTGACCTAAGCCTTTAATTTTAAAATCAATTAGACATCAACCCTAGGAACTCGAGCTCAATAGGATAAGGAATCCTAAGAGTTGAACCGGGTTAGGATAAGTCAATTTGACTGGTGTCTAGGAAAGTGGTTCAGGGACGATTGGGCCCGAAGGAAGGTGGTTTCTAATTGGTTCCGTTCGCTTACCTGGCCAAGCACAATTGGTGTCTAAGGCAAGCAACGGGGGGACTCCCACCGACCTTACACTTACCTGGCTAGTTGATTGGCTAATCCTACACTTGGAGGGCTTGAAGGTGACCTTGGCAGTTAGGAGCTGTCTAGATCTAGGATAACCCTTAGTCAGGATTGATTGACCAACTTGATTGCTAACCAACATTCAAACCTAATTAAACCTAATTCTTCTCTTTCTTCTTAGTTCTAGGACTCCTTAGGACCTCTTCTTTAGAACTCTTTCTTTCTTTCTTCTCCTTTCTCCTCTAAAAATAAAATAAAAATAAAATAAAATAAAAATTAAACTAACTAAAAATTAATAATTAAATTAAATTAAAATTAATAAATAAAAATAATTAAAAAAATTAATTTTTAATATAATAAAATAATAATAATAATAAAATAAAAAAAATATTCTAAAAATTTTTAAACCATACATTAGGGTTACACTAATACATGCATGGTAGGAAATCGCTTTTTCTGATTTAGTTGAACTTAATTGAATGGTTGATTCACATTAAACATAATAATCAAATGGCTAATATAAATCTAATAGTCCAAAAATTAGATAAAGTTGACCTTCTTGATCAGAAAATAGATCAACTCCTAACCCTAGGTCAACAATCTCCTCAACAATCTTCTAATTATCAGGAGAAGTTATTCAATCTGTGCTAGTCCAACCCATCATGTAAGTGAATATCCTATGACTGCACAGTTTCCATATTTTATCCAAGAACAAGTTCAAGCTACTCAAGGATACTCCAAATTGATTAATGACCCATTTTCAAATTCATATAATTCAGATTGGAGTAACTTTAATTTTTCTTGGACATCCCAACAGACTCAGGCTCAGACCCAAATTTCACTTGAGCAAAATTATCAAAATTATGCCTATAATAATGGTCAGCCTAGTCAGTTTAACCAGCCATCATATTATAATCAGCCTTCATACCCACCTCCTCAACAGACCAATCTAGCTGATGATAGATTTAACCAACTTCAACAATTAATTCTAACTCAACAGCAATCTATCGCCAGACTAGAAGCTCAAATAGGATAATTAGTTGAGTCTAACATGAGGAGAGAACTAGATCAACTACCGAACCTACCAATTTCAAATAACCCACCTAATGACCTACCAACCACCTGGATTAAATTATCAATCTAATGTTTCATCTAAGAATCTTCAATTTGAGAATACCAAAGTAATTCCTGAACTTAAAAGCTATAGGATTCTTATGGACCCATACCAAGACCAGGTGAGAGAGGCTAGTACTGATGCTAGCCAAAATAAAAATTTAGAGGAACTGGTTAGTACTGAGACTAACCACATAGAAGAACCCAAGCCAGGAATTAGTACTGATGCTAGTTCCAGTTTAAATGAGATAGAAATAAGGGAAAAGAGAATAGATGATTTACCCGAGACTTATAAACCTAATGTCCTATTCCCTTCAACCCTAGAAGCTGGTTCTTCTTATAAAAATCAAAAGGCATGTAATGAAATGTCAATGGAGTTGTTTAAGCAGGATCACATTAATTTACCTCCAGAATTAAAACCGCCTTTAGTCACCATTCCAGCACCCATTGAATCAAACTTAACTCCTAAAACTCCATTCATGAGCATTTTAGAAGAACAAATAGGAGTAATTCTTAATAAACATGGGTCTGAGAATGGAATCATAAAATATATCCCAAAAATTAACAGTGAATATATCAATAATGGGATTAAAAATCAACATCAACTTTCTGAGATTGGCAATCCAAAACCATTGGAATTTGTCAATCCAATATTCGACACAGGATAGTGAGCTACATTGTGTCTGGCTGAAGACGGTAAACTTAGCGCTTGTTGGGAGGCAACCCAATATTTAGTTTTTATCTAATTTATCTTATTTTCTTTTTAGGATAATTTGAATAAGTTGGAGGGAGAGCTCAAATTTGTAAAGGCATGTGCTGGACCAAAAAAAATAAAATAAATAAATAAATAAATAAATAAATATATATATACTGAGTTAGGTGTATTCTTCCATTTTTTTATTACATCCTTTATTTTTTTTCTTCTCCATTGAGGACAATGTCGATTAAGTTGGGGGGAGAGAAAAATAAAAATTTTAAAATTTTAAGTCCTCGAAAAAGTTAGTATTTAGTATTTAGATACTTGATTATGCTTAAGAATCGAATTAAAACTAAGCATTTTTAAAAGAAAATTGATGCACAGATTCAGAGAATCTATGAGATATTGAGGAATCAAGTATTAAGAAAATTCAATAAAGAGTTAAGTCCAGAACATAAAAAATTTTTTTTCTTGGAGCATTTCTAATTATTTCTACTAGCATCAAAGAAAAGTCTACTTTTTATAGGCTTGTGTAGGGTAACTATACGTTTCTTCATATAAAAATTTATTTTAATAAAATAGTTTCCAAGTACTTCTCACTGAGTAACCGGGCCTCTTTGCCTAAGCAAGCATTGAGTTTCGCGTCAAAAGGTGGGAAGGGCAAAGAAGCTCGTTGTAAAGCTAGTCTTAACTCGTAGCCTATTTGATTCGAGCTAGTAAGCCCGAGGGGTATTCTATACCTAGTGCCCTAAAGCCAACTGGTTTGGGAGTCATTGGCCCAAGACTCGCTACATGGATCAAATAGAAAGCTTAAGGAGTTAAGACACTCAATAGTGGTACAACGTTAAAAAAAAAAAAAAAAAAAAAAAAAAAAAAAAAAAAAAAAAAAAAACATTGGTTTCCCACCGAGTAACCGGGTCCCGTTGCCTAAGTAAGCAATGATATTCGCATCAAAAAGTGGGCAATGTGAAAATAAAAATTAATAAATGAAGGATGGAAGTAGCAATACACCTGCCTATATGAAAGTTTAGACAAATCAGAGATAAAAGTGGAATAATTTAGAAAAAGTTCTGAAAAATTTAATGTTCTTTACTTAATTTTTCTATTGATAAGTATTAATACCCCAATGATATATCTCATTTAAGCTCTACTGAATATCAATGGCCATTTTGAAAATTGCTTAGGTAAAATTCGAAACTCTAAAGTTAAAAGGTATTTAAAACTAAATTCTTTCTTTACTCGAGGACGAGCAAAGCTTAAGTTGGGGGGTGTGATAAGTATCATAAATTCATCAATAAAAGTATTAATTTATTCAATTAATTTGATATTAATTTTTAAGAATTAATAATCAATTTATATATAATTTTTGAAAAATTCATATTTTTATTAATTAAAAAATTAATTAAAAAATAATAAAAAATAATAAAAATTAAAAAATAAAATTTTATTATCAATAGAAAGAGCTCATTTTTTTGATCACAACGAAATAAATTTCAAGTAAAACGGAGCTAAAATGGAAAAAGATATGAATTTTTGAAAGATATAAAATAAATAAAAATTAAATAAAAAAAAAGAAAACGGCTCAGCCGGCTCCGTAAGCCGAGCCACCAAGCCAAGCCAAGCCATCAAGCCGACTCAGCCGTTGAAGCCATCAGCCGGTCCACGATCTAGGCGTGGACCGCCAGCTCAGCAAATTCCGGCGAATCAGAGATTGCCACGTGGTGGACCTAGACCCCTTAAGGGTCTACAGAAATTTATCGCGGCTCACAAGGGTAATTTAGTCTTTTCGTCCTGACAACAGCGGCGCTGATTGGTTGCGGTGTGCGGTGCGGCCGGTCCACGCGGTCCATGGGAACAGTTATTGCGCGATCGGACGGATGTGGTTGTTTGCGGTCAGGATCGGACGGCTGTGGTTGCTTCCGAATTTTATTCAGATACAAACATCACGCGGATCACCATCGGATGGCAGCGCTCGATCCAGGCGATGATCCGACGGTCCAGAATGCTGCCGGCGGTGATCAAGACTCCCGAAGCGCGATTTGCGGCCAGATTTCCTCGATCAAGCGCGATCCAACGGCCAGAATTTAATCCGACCCGATCTGAGCTTATCTGCATCCGATTTTGATGATTTTTGGACCGTTGGATTCCTGTTGAATGGCTGGATTTTATCAGATTTATCAGAGTCATATCAGAGCTATTTTGATTCAAATTTTATCCAAATTTCTTTGTATTTTTATGATTACAAAGGCTATTAGTCCCATATTGCCTTTAGAAAAAATATCCAGCCCTCCTAGCTCTATAAAAAGGACCCCAGGCCATCAAAAATCAACATCTCCGATCAAGGTGAAGCTTTGGTACAGGGCGAAGCCAGGCTATGGGTTAAAGGCTGCTTCGAAGCAACGGGTGCCGAGAAGAAGAGCCGAGCTTCTACACCATCTTTCTGCCAATGCCGATCCAAGATCAGAGATCAGGCTATTTTATTTTATTTCTTTTTAAATTTTATGTATTTAAATTCTAAAATTTTAATTAATAAAAATTTTATTTTTGCATTTTAATTTCTTGCTTTTTATTTTTATTATAATTTAATTTCTATATTTTAATTATTACTTTTTATTTTATTGCAAGTAGATGCTAAGATCTAACTAATAGATCTTAGTACCAAATTTAAATTTCTGCACCTTTTAATTTTTGCTTTTAATTTTCCGACTTCACTTTTGATTCTGAAAACTCAAATTCTTTTCTTCTTTTCTTTTTAAAAATCAAAGATTTCAAATCTAAAATACTACCTTCCCTGTGGATTCGATCCAACTCACTACTATCTATATATTTTCAATGATTTTAAGAAGTCGGATTAAACTGATAAACACGGTGTCGTAACGACAGCACCGCATCCCTATCAATCCACATGGGGCGCATGCCTCCCTAGGTGTGCACCTTTTATCTATCTCCTTTTTAGTAGGGGGACAAGGTCCAAAATTCTCTCCTTTGGGTGCATGACACATCGACAGATTTTTAAGTATCAAAGATCAACGTTTGACCAAAGTCAAAAGATAAGATTTAGCAGGTGACGAAAATTGGCAGGTGTTGTCTCAAATTCATCTCATTAATTAAGATAATCCTTTTCTGACCTGGACAAGCTCCAGTCGGACCAAGTAATGGTACTAGAGTGAGTTCAAATATATTTGGCTCAGTTGAGATAACTTTTAATGATAATTAAGGGAGAACATTAGGCTTAATCATGCGCTAGCACGATTTCCTTGAACCTAATTGAATCTAATTCAAATCAATTGACCTGGGTTAGTCTAATTGATGATATCCAGATCCAAACCCTTGTTTGTGTGACCCAGCTAGGTTTAGTTAAGTATGGTAATAAGATATGTCGTGATCTTCACAATCGACATCATTGAAATACCTTCCAATGGATCAGAACTTTTCTAATTCAGACAACTCGTATGATTGATCATCTAAATCATTCTAATTGCTCTCAAAATCCACCAGTGACACCTAGCATCATATGATGGCAACCCATCAAAACTAAAAATAAACCTCTCGGTGCGGTTACTTGTGTGGTTAAGTTCTTCTATCTTGAGCCCTGATCGAATTAGGGTTAAGGTGAATTTGTCAAACCCTAATATCAATCATATGATTAATCATTTGATTCAAGTCCAATGTGGAAACCTTAATAGAAATTCTTTCTAATATTTCACTTTGCCATGGCCATGAGCTTATTGACTTGATTCTCGTAATCATCATAGGGCTACTCCTCATCTACCGAGGAAGATAGATTATCTCTTGGTGCAATCCAATTCCTACAATGAACATGCTATAGCCAACATACACCTCAGGATTTCGAATGGCTAGGAGACGGAGACATGGTGTAGTCAAACTATAACACCCTCAAACTGAACTATCGATGCACCTTAGATCAAAGAACCAGACACAACTATAGCTTTGAGCCAGTCACTGATGAGAAGGTAGACTTCCTAATGACTGCTCGAGGTGATCATGCTCAGTGCCCTCATTCTCTAACGAGTATCTGTACTCTTGCCCCGATGTCTCTATATCATAGACTCAAGACTCATCTACCATAAAGAAGTAAGTGTACACCAACCATCTGGATCAATCACCATCCTCATGATGATCCTATGGTCAGGAGCATTTTATAAGTTAATAATGAAAATTCATGTCTTAAATTTTTAACTCTTGAAAATAAGAATTATCATTGCCATTAACTCAAGGGATGTGTTACAGACACTAAATATACATTATGATAGAAAATAATATATTTTATTATTTATAGTTAAAATTATAATTTTGCACTTAGAAGTGTATAACAAGTGTCAGCCAATTCTGGCTTCTAGGTAATACATATCTAACATATATATCATAGTCAAGGGCTTGAATAAAAATGCACATGCGAGCTTTCCAATAGGTATAGTTAGTCCCATTGAAAAGAGATGGCCTATTTATGGATTGCCTTTCGACAACTGAACCTCCTAGCCGGGTTGACATGATATTTATTTCTAGTTGATAAAAGTAACAATTAGCAGAGAATCATGGCTCTAATACCAATTATAGCCCAGATGAACAACCCAAGAGGGGGGGGAGGTGAATTGGATTTTTCAAAATTTTAAATAGACATCTATAGTGATTAAAGATTAAATCTTGAGTAAATCAAATGTGAGAGCAAATAGAAGATACAAGCTAGAGCACACACACAAGTAAGAGGATTTTATAGTGGTCGGTGCACTCCCAGCACCAACGTCCACTCTTCAAGCAAACTCTTAGAAATTTTACTATAATCCCTCAAGATTATAGTCGGATAGTTTTTTCAGGCTCACTATCCAATAATCCAATTGATTTTTTCCTAGGTTCACCAACTACAATCCTTACAAGAATCAGATAAACCAATTTGAATAAACAAAAGGGGAGAAAAATTTGAAAACCAAAGTTTCAGCCCCTGCTGAAACCAAATTCACAGAAAGGGGAAAGAAAATGTTTCAACTCAAAAAGCCCCTTCGAATGATCAGAAGAGTTATCCTTGTTGTTCATTGAAAGCCTCTTTAAATCCATAGAGTTAATGCACTTGAGGATTCTTCAACACTTGAGATAATAGATTGATTGAAGATGGGGATTTTCATTCAAGAACAAAGTGCATTTTTCTTTTCTCTCATTTTTCTTGGATTGATTATAAATAAGCCTTCTTTTTTTTTATATCTATAGCATTCTCTCTCTTTTGGTGATGATTGAAGCTCAGAAAAAGCAAAATCCGAATGTTGGAGAGCAGCAACTAACCATTGGAGTCAAAAAAATCTGATCTAGAATACTCCATCAAAAAGTTGTCATCGAGTCTCGAGACCTCTCGATTTGTCTCAAGATGTCTTGTCAAGTTATAGGGCCTCTCAATTTGAACAGGAGAGCTTTCACCTTCAGTCTCACAAAAAATCATCTTTCTAAAATAATGGCTTGCCTAAGATTGAGACCTCTCAGTTTTGAATAAGACGTCTCATGGAGACCGCGAGACCTCTTGGAAATCCTATGAGATCTCTCACTCTCAGAGCACAAAAATTGGATTTCTATCGCCTGAGACTGAGAGCTCTCGAGATTCTCTTGAGACCTCTTGAAATCATGCCAGAATAGTGCTTTGGGCATGCCAGTCCACTCGAGAGCTCTCAAAAAAATTACGAGACATCTTAAAAACTGCTCCAAGATGATTTTGAGATAATTTTTGCTCCGTACAAGAGGATTTGAATTTTGATTGATTTTCACTTAATGTCTATCTTATTTTGGTCAAAGAGCTCTCTTTCTTCTGACATTGGAATACTTAAAATAAAATATATTAGTAATCATTTGCTTTAACATTTGGTCATCATCAAAATCACTTAGGAGGTTCAATAGAAGACAACAGCGCTCCCACTGATCTTTTTGAATACACACGACTCCTCCTCATTTTTGATGAAATCAAATGACATGATCATATCAGTAAAATGAGCATTCCGACTTTGAGATGCTTGCTTGAGTCCATAAATGGATTTTTGCAGCTTGCAGATCTTATGATCACCATCATGAAGGAAAAAACCTATTTCCTGGGTCAGATTCTTTAGATCTGATTTGATCAAGAGAAATATTTTAAAAATTTTTCTCTTAGATATAAATCAGATTTGATTCTTTTCAAATCTAATTTAATAAATTTAATAAAATAAAATAAATTAAATTAAATCAGATTTAATTTATACCTTATTCTTGGGTAATCTAATTATCCTATGATGATCCTCCTGACTGCCTGAGGTTCTGGATGCAGCCACGCAATCGCTTGGCCTCTACCAATATCCACTCGAGCAGGATATGGATATCTCCTCCTTCTCAATCTATCTTCCAAAGATTAGATCAGGATGTAATCTTGAAGGTCTTCAAAACAACTTTTGAAGATCCAATGTCGTCTCTTGCAGTAGTGCTGCCTTCTTCTTTTCTTTTTGCCTTTTTCTTGCCTGGATCATAGCAAACTAAAGTCCAAAGCCCCTTGGGAATGGTGAGGAGAGAGAGGATCTAAGGAAGGCATGGAGGAGAGAGGGAGAGAGCAATGTGGCATGGGATAAGGGAGAGCCTTCTTAAAGCTAGGCGTAGACAGGATTTATATAGATCCTACTGCGCCATGCAGTGCCACATCATCCCGACCAATCATGTTTCTTCATGCAATTAGATATAAAGTTGATTGGTGGGATGACATCACCTAATCCAATCAGATGAGAGCACCTCTCCAACATCCTCAGGTGGCATCAAGACTGATCAAAGAAGAGTCCTTTGGCGCCACCTAGTTTGATTCCAAGAAGCAACTTGGAGTCCCATCTATATGGGACTCCAGGTGTCCCTATCCTTAGGCACACGCCTCCCTAGGCATGTGCCCCCTCCTTTCCTCTTTCTAGAAATGGGACAAGCCTCTATCTACTCTCTTATGGGTGCATGACACATGGGCAAATGTCTAAGGGTCAAAGGTCAATGTTTGACCAAAGTCAAAAGATAAGAATTAGTAGGTGACGAAAAATGGCAGATGTTATCTCAAATTTATCTCATAAAATAAGACAACCCTATTTTGATCTAGATAAGCTCCAGTCAAATCAAGTAAGGTACTTGAGTGAGTCCAAACATATTTGGCTCAGTCGAGATGACTTTTGATGATTGTCGAAGAACATTAGGCTCAATCGTGTGCTAGCATGATTTTTTTGAACATAATTGAATCTAACTCAAATCAATTGAACTGGATTAGTCCAATTGATGATATGAAGATCTAAACCCTTATTTGTATGATCCAGTTAGGTTCAGTTCTATATGGTAATGAGATATGTCATGATCTCTACCATCGACATCATCAAAACACCTTTCGATTGATCAGAATTTTTTTGATTCAGACAACTAGAATGATTGATCATCCAAATTATTCTAATTGCTCCCAAAATCCACCAGTGACACCTAGCATTATATGGTGGTAACCCATCAAAATTGAACATGATCCTCTTGGTGCAATTACATGTGTGATTAAGTTCTTCTATCTTGAGCATTAGGGTTAAGGTAAACTTGTCAAACCCTAATTTTTGTCATATGATTTAATCATTTGATTCATGTCCGATGTAAGAATCTTAATAGAAACTCTTTCTATTATTTCACTCTGCCATGGCTATGGGATTATGGACTTGATTCTCATGATCATCATAGGGCTACTCCTCATCTACCGAGGTAGGTAGATTCTCTCTTGGTGCAATCCAATTCCTACAATGAACATGCTATAGCCAACATACACCTTAGGGTTTTGAATGGTTAGGAGATCGAGTTATGGTATAGTCAAATTATAACACCCGTAAGGTGAACTACCAATGCACCTCAGATCAAAGAATCAGACACACCACTACGGCTTCGAGCCAATCATCGATGAGAAAGTAGACTTCCTTATTATTGCTCAAGGTGGTCACTCTCAGTACCCTCGTTCTCTAACGAGTATCTGTACTCTCACTCTAGTGTCTCTACACCATAAACTCAAGACTCATCTATTATAAAGAAGCAATTGTATACCAATCTTCTGGATCAATCACCATCCTCATGATGATCCTACGGTCGGGAACATTTTATGAGTTAATAACAAAAATTCATGTCTTAAATTTTCAACTCTTGAAAATAAAAATTATCATTACCATTAACTCAAGGGATGTATCACAGACACTAAATACACATTGTGATAGAAAATAATCCATTTTATTATTTATAGTCAAAATTATAATTTTATCCTTAGAAGTATATAATAAGTGTCAGCCAATTCTAGCTTCTGGAGCACACATATCTAACAAACTTCCACTTGACTTAAAGCTAATTGGCTACAAATCTAAGTTCCATCTTTTCAAGGTAGGCTTCGATCTTTTGCTGGCCTAATGTCTTTATGAGTGGATCTGCTGCATTATCTATGGAGTCGAGTCTCTTGACCTCGACGTAACCCTTCTTGAGGTAATCACGGATGAGGTAGTATCACCACTCGTTGTGCTTGAGATTCTAGTGAGACCTCGGCTCCTTTGCAAGGGCTATAGCACCATTGTTGTCATAATAAAGAGGAATGACATCTGATGGCATCCCTCTGATCTCTACAGTAAATTTTTTGTACCAAAATGCCTCCTTCGCAGCTTTTGACGTAGTGATGTATTCTGCTTCCATGATGGAATCTGCTATCACTATTTGCTTGAAACTCTTTCAACTGACAGCACCACCATTACACACAAATAGACTCCCAGATGTTAACTTTCGATCATCTACATCGGACATAATATCCGAGTCTGTATACCCCTAGACTTGGAGTTCTTCATTATCAAAAGCCAACAATATATCTTTAGTTCTTCTCAAGTACTTAAGAATACATTTCATAGAAGTCCAGTGTTCTTCATCTAGATTCAATTGATATCTGCTCGTGACACTCACAGCATGGGCTATATCAGATCACGTACATAACATGACATACATGAGGCTTCCTATTGCTGAAGCATAAGGGATCTTGCTCATGCGTTCTATCTCCTCAGGTGTGCTAGGGCACATCTTCTTGGAGGGATGAATACCATGTCTGAAGGGTACCAAACCCCTCTTAGAGTTCTTAATGCTAAACCTCTTTAGCATTTCCTCTATCTATATCTTTTGTGAAAGTTCTAGCATCCTATTCGGTCTATCTCTATAGACCTTAATTCCTAGAATATAGGATGCTTCTCCTAGGTCTTTCATGAAGAATTCTTTGGATAACCACATTTTAATTATGGTCAACATGAAAATATCATTCCCAATAAGGAGGATATCATGCACGTACAATACAAGAAAGACAACAGTGCTCCCACTGACCTTTTTGAAGATACATGGTTCCTCCTCATTTTTGATGAAATCAAATAAATTGATCACATCATTAAAATGAGTAGTCCAACTCCGAGATGCTTGCTTAAGTCTATATATGGACTTTTAAAGTTTGCATACCTTGTGATTAGCATCACTGGATGTGAAACCTAGCGGTTATTCTATATAGATATCTTTCTCAAGGTATCTATTTAAGAATGCCATTTTCACATCCAATTGCCATATTTCATAATCAAAATAGGCTGCAATAGCAAACAATGTATGGATAGATTTCAGCATAGCTACTGATGAAAAAGTATCCTGATAGTCAATGCCTTCACATTGACTATATCCTTTTGCCACTAATCTAGCTTTGAATGTCTCCACATTTCCATCTGCACCAATCTTTCTCTTCTAGATCCATTTACACCCAATAGGTACTATATCTTCTAGTGGATCTACCAAGATTCATACTTGATTTGCGTGTATCGAGTCAATTTCTGACTTTATTTTCTCTAACCATTTCTCAGAGTCGATATCCGATATCATCTCGTCATAGATTTTGAGATCATCATCATGAACTCCATTACCTATGAGGAATATTTTCTCTACTTCCTCTAAAATAGTACCTAAGTACCTCTCAGGAGGATGGGAAACCCTTTTCGATCTATGAGGTGGAGGAGGTAGTGATTGAATTGGCTCAATCTAATTTGGTTCCATTTGGTCCTTAGCTCGTTGCTCTTGTGAGAATTTCTCCTCGAGCTTGATCTTCTTTCCAATGTTGCTATCTTGAATAAACTATTTTTCAAGAAAGATGGTATGTCGACTCACAATCACATTGTGATCTTTTAGAATGTACAAATAATATCCTAATGACTCTTTAGGATATCCTATAAATCAAGCTCTAAAGGACCTAAAGTCTAACTTATCCGTTTGTTGTCTTTTGACATGAGCCGGACAACCCCAAATTCTAAGATGACTCAGACTTGGTTTCTTACCATACCATATCTCATACGATATGGTAGGAACGATTTTAGAAGAAATCCTATTCAGTAAGTATATTGCAGTTAACAAACTATCTCCAAAAAAAATCAGAGAGGTTTGTAAAGCTCATCATGGATCGGATGATATCCAATAGCATCCGATTCCTCCATTCTGAAACTCCGTTGAGTTGAGGTATTTCAGGTAGAGTCCATTAAGAGATTATGCCATTTTCCTTGAGATAGTCTAGGAATTCTTGACTAAGGTATTCACCTCCTCGATCTGATCGAAAAATGTTAATGGATTTTTCAGTTTGCTTCTCTACTTCATGTCTGAATTTTTTGAACTTTTCAAAAGCTTCAGACTTATGTCTCATAAGATACACATATCCATACCTAGATAAATCATTGGTAAATGTTATGAAGTAAACAAAGTTGCCTCTAGCTGGCACATCAAATGAAACGCACACATCAGTATGTACTAGGGTAAGAAGACCATGGCCCTTTCTCCATATCCTTCAAAAAGGAGCTTAGTCATTTTGCCATGAAGACAAGATTCATAAATTGGATATGAATTAAAAGTCAACAGACTCAATAGCCAAATTTTCTCCACTTTGTTAACCCTATCTTATGCTATATGACCTAGTTTTAGGTGCCATAGATATCTATCAGTTGGACTATCCCTAGTTTTAGGTGCCATAAATACATTAATATGTAACTGGTAAAGATCGTTAATAAGAAAACCACTTACAATTTTATTTCTTTAATAAAGAATGTTACAATGGTCCTTAAGAAAACTAATTACATAGCCTTCTAGTGCTAAGTATGAAATAGAAATCAAATTTCTGCTTGCTGCAGGCACGTAATAACAATCTTTTAATACTAAATCTAAACTAGATGGTAGTCAAAGAGGGTATATTTCTACGACCACAGCAGCAACTTTTGCTTCATTTTCGATGCGCAGGATCATCTCACCATCTCTCAGCCTCCTGTTATCCTCAAGACCATGTATAGAAGTGCACAAATGAGCACTAGAACTAGAGTCAAGTACCCAACTAAATGCAGAAGAAATCATAAGGTTAGACTAAATAACGAGCATACCTCCAGAAGGACCTACCTCCTTCTTATTCTTCAGGATGACCAGGTAAGTAGGGCAGTTCCGCTTTCAATGGCCATCAGTATTGCAGTGGAAATACTTTCTTTTGTCAGCGGCCTTCTTTTTCAGCTCTGCCTTTTTCTTCTTTCCTCCTTCCATCTTTTGTCTTTTCTCAGACTTCTTCTTTCCAAAAGACTTTCTCTTGGAAGAAGTCCATTTCATAGCAAGCACTGAGCCTTTGGAACCTTTCATAGAAAGCTCAGCAGTAACCAGCATGTTCATAAGCTCAGCCAGGGAATTTTGAAGTTTATGCATATGGTAGTTCATGATGAACTACCCATATGCATCAGTCAAAGATTGCAGAATTATATCATTCTGCAGATCCAGGCCCAACTTCACCCCGAGCTTCTCAAGCTCTTTTAAGTTCTTGATCATCATCTGATAATGATCTTGGACTAACTGCCCATCACGTATTTTAGCCTTGAATAGTCATTTAGTGACTTGATACTTGACTGCATGACTCTGTTCACCAAACATGTCTTATAAGTGAGTCAACATTTGGCAAGCAGTCCTGATATCTTCATGTTGGCACTGAAGCTCATCAGACATCGAGCCCAAAATGTAATATTTGGTCTTATGATCTTCGTTCATCCACTTATCAAGAGATGCTCTTTATTCAGTGGATGGATGAGCTGGTAAGGTGGGAGGATTCTGATCGAATACATGAGTTAACTTCTCAAAACTCAAAATGAATTTGAAGTTTCGAAGTTAATCCTTGTAATTAGGTCTGATCAGTCTATGGATGTTCAGGATACATGCTAGTAGATTGAATGCAGATATTTTTCTATAGAGAGTCAAAGTTTCTAATTAGATATTATAATTAAGACTTGACCAATTTATTTAGGAGTTTTATTTTTAAACAAATTAGCTTCCACTATTTTCTTGGATCCCTACACTTCCTCTGTAGAGATGCAAAAATCTTCATGATTAATAATTTCTAGTGGGTGGTGCGGTCCCACCAACTGACTCATCATCTCACCTAATAGTTATTGGTGATGGGTTAGTCAATTAGTGAACAACTCTTGTTCAATGATTCTATAATCATGGTGCATCCAAACTTGATCTCTAATTCATGAATCTTATCGTGCTTGGAATATTGATCCACTCGATAGTTTAGTTAGATCTACCATTAGCATAGATTGGATTCCTAATTGAGTTTCTCACCATATCCGAAATATTGAGCCCAATCCATCCTCCAACCCGTAGCATCCAATGCCTAGTAGATATGGTTGCATCTTTTCGGTGCAACTGAACCACTATAAGCAGTCAAGAATAATTAACACCGGGAAGGATCCGCACATCTACAATGGTGGAAGACCTTAGACATAATCTTTTCTTAGGAAGATTTGATTTAGATCTCATTAAGCTAGACTTGACATAGTCATAACCATTATGACTAACCTAGTGGCATGGGTTAACTCAGATTATTGGCCACCTCAGATCAAAACTGAGCCAACAAATATGGCTAGGTAAGTAAGATCGGTGGAAGGGATATGCCATTAACTCGATAAGAATGCATTCGAGTCGAGTAGCTCCCAATTAAAAATCAGTCGATCGTATCTACCAAACTTACCTTAGACACCAAATTATTGAGCCAGAACCAATCGAGTTAGCCTACAATCCAGACTCTAACCACTGAGCCTAATTAGGTCTTAGCTTGATCGATCACTCATGTGATTCAATCTTGACCCAAACTTAATCCTATTAGGATGGTCAATTTAAGCACTCTTGATCCCATCTAACCAACTCTTGATTCGGTTTGATCAATCGCTTAGACCTAATTAAGCTATCCAAGCCCAAACCCAAATTTATGAATATGTCTTAGATCTGAAATTTTTAATTTTAGACCTAATATATATTTCATAATCTTAATTCTTAATTAAGTTTAGTGTTCACAAACAAAACATGCAAATAAAATCTTAGGATTTCAGGATTTAGGTTTTTGCAAAACATAAGTTCTTGGATTTTTTATTAAGGTCGAATGCGTAGCACCCCTACACATCATAAGAACACCCCATCGAATGGGAAGAGAGGGTATTTAAACCCTACTTTATTCTTATGATCGGATGGCCAAGGGAAAAGCCTTAATCAAAAATATAAAAACTACAAAACTAGTTAGATCTACATCATATATCTCATATATAAAAATTGATCTAACTATAAACATATTTTGCATACATCTCATGTATCATATAATGCATGTTTTTAGATCTAAATTATCTCATAATTATCTAAAAAATTAAATTTAAATTGATCACATTAAAATAAATTTTATTCTAAATAATTATGTAGAACTATTCTACAACTAGTCTAAACATGCATTCATCATATCTCATATGAACGAAAAATTAGTAATTTTATCTTTTATTTTTTAGATCTTATTATAATATTTATAATATTAAAACATAGTAAAAAATTAATCTAAAATTATAACTTAATTAAATTAAATTATGATCTTGCAAGACTATACATAGAATAATTCTATTCTACAACTAGTCATGCATCTTGTAGAACTTAGATCTAAATTATTTAATTTTATTTTTTTTAATTTTAGATCAAATCATATCTCAAGTGACATCTAAAATTATCTAATTATTAGATTAAAATTAAATTAAAATTAGATCTAAATAATTTATGGGAACCTTGCTCTGATACCAGTTGAAGGAAAAAATCTATTTTTCGGATCAGATTAATTCAGATCTGATTTGATCAAGAAAAATATTTTAAAAATTTTTTTCTTAGATCTAAATCAGATTTGATACTTTTTAGATTTAATTTGATGAATCTAATAAAATAAAATAAATTAAATTAAATTAGATTTAATTTATACCTTGTTCTTGGATAATCTAATTATGTTGTGATGATCCTACTGACTGCCTGAGGTTCTGGATGCAGCCACGCAATCGCCTGGTCTCTACCAATATCTACTCAGGCAGGATCTAGATATCTCCTCCTTTTTAATCGATCCTCCATAAATCAGATCTGGATCTGATCTTGAAGGTCTTCAAAATAACTTTTGAAGATCTAATGTTGTCTTTTGCAGCAGTGCTGCCTTCTTCCTTTCTTGTCGCCTTTTTCTTGCCTCGATCGCAACAAACTGAAGCCCAAAGCTCCTTAGGCATGGAGAGGAGAGAGAGGATCTCAGGAAGGCATGGAGGAGAGAGAGAGAAAGTAATGTGGCATGGGCAAAGGGAGAGCCTCTTTAAAGCTAGGCACAGATAGGGTTTATATAGACCCAACTACACCATGTAGTGCCACATCATCCCAGCCAATCATATTTCTTCATGCAATCAGAACTAAATCTGATTAGTGGAATGACATCACCTGATCCAATCAAATCAGAGCCCCTCTCCAACACCCTTAGGTCGTGCCAAGACTGGTCAAAGCAGAGTCCTTTGGCACCGCCTAGTTTGATTCCAAGAAGCAACCTAGAGTCCCATATAGCATCCCTATCCTTGGGTGCATGCCTCCCGAGGCATGCACTCCCTTCTTTCCTCTTTCTTGCAAGGAAACAAGATCCTATTTGCTCTCCTATGGGTGCATGATACATGGGTAGATGTCTAAGTATCAAAGGTCAACGTTTGATCAAAGTTAAAAGACAAGAATTAGCAGGAGATGAAAAATGGCAGGTGTTGTCTCAAATTTATCTCATAAATTAAGACAATCTTTTTCTGACCTAGATAAGCTCCAGTCAGATCAAGTAAAGATACTTGAGTGAGCCCAAACATATTAGGCTCAATCGAGATAACTTTTGATGATTGTAGAAGGAGAACATTAGGCTCAATTGTGTGCTAGCATGATTTTCTTGAACCAAATTGAATCTAATTCAAGTCAATTGAACCGGGTTAGTCCAATTGATAATATCTAGATCCAAACCCTTATTTATGTGACCCAGTTAGATTCAGTTCTATATGGTAATGGGATATGTCATGATCTCTATCATCGACATCATCGAAACAACTTCTGATGGATCAAAACATTTCTAATTCAGACAACTAGAATGATCGATCATCTAAATCGTTCTAATTGCTTCCAAAATCCACTAGTGATACCAAGCAGTATATGATGGCAATCCATCAAAACTGAAGATGAACCTCTTGGTGCAATTTCATGTATGATTAAGTTCTTCCACCTTGAGCTGCGATCAGATTAGGGTTAAGGTAAACTTGTCAAACTCTAATTTCTGTCATATGATTTAATCATTTGATTTAAGTCTGATGTGAAAACCTTAATAGAAACTCTTTCTATTATTTCACTCTACCATGGCCATGGGCTTACAGACTTGATTCTCATGATGATCATAGGGCTACTCCTCATTTACCGAGGTAGATAGATTCCCTCTTGGTGCAATCCAATTCCTACAATGAACATGCTATAGCCAACATACACCTCAAGATTCCGAATGGCTAGAAGATCGAGTCATGGTGTAGTCAAACTACAACACGCTCAAGGTGAACTATCGATGCACCTCAGATCAAAGAACCAGACACACCACTACAGCTTGTTAGATATATGTGCCCTAGAAGCCAGAATTGGCTGACACTTGTAATACACTTCTAGGGGCAAAGTTGTAATTTTGACTATAATCAATAAAATGGGTTATTTTCTATCACACCTGTGTATTTAGTGTCTGTGATACATCCTTTGAGTTAATGGTAATGATAATTCATATTTTCAAGAGTTGAAAATTTAAGACATGAATAATCATTATTAACTCATAAACAGCTCCCGACCATAGGATCATCACGAGGATGGTGATTGATCCGGAAGGTTGGTGTACGATTGCTTCTCTTTAGTAGATGAGTCTTAAGTCTACGGTGTGGAGACACCGGAGCAAAAGTATAGATACTCGTTAGAGAATGAGGGCACTGAGCGTGACCACCTCGAGTAGTCATTAGGGAGTCTACCTTCTCGTCAATGACTGACTCGATGCTGCAGTAGTGTGTCTGGTTCTTTGACCTGAGATGCATCGGCAGTTCACCTTGAGGGTGTTATAGTTTGACTACACCATTACTCGGTCTCCTAGCCATATGGAACCCTGAGGTGTATGTTGGCTATAGCATGTTCATTGTAGGAACTGGATTGCATCAAGATGGGATCTATCTACCTCGGTGGTAGAGGAGCAGCCCTATGATAATCATGAGAATCAAGTCCTGAAGCCCATGGCCATGGCAGAGTGAAATAATAGAAAGAGTTTCTATTTAGGTTTTCACATTGGACTCGAATCAAATGATTATATCATATGACAGAGACTAGGGTTTGACGAGTTTACCTTAACCCTAATCTGATCGGGCTCAAGATAGAAGAACTTAATCACACAGGTAGCTGCACCAAGAGGTTCGCATTCAGCTCGATGGGTTGCCGCCATATACTGCTAGGTGTCACTGGTGGATTTTGGGAGCAATTAGAATGATTTAGATGATCGATCATTCTAGCTGTTCGAATCAGAAGAGTTCTGATCCATCGAAAGGAGTTTCGATGATGTCTATGATGGAGATCATGACATATCCCATTACCATATAGAACTTAACCTAACTGGGTCACACAAATAAGAATTTGAATCTGGTGATCATCAATTGAACTGATCTAGTTCAATTGATCTGAATAAGATTCAATTAGGTTCAAGGAAATCGTGCTAGCACTCGATTGAACCTAACGTTCTTCTTTTACTATCACAAATAAGTTGTCCTGACTGAGCCAAAGGAGTTTGTGCTCAATCAGAGGCCTTCACATGGTCTAACTGGAGGTTCTCCAAGTTAGAGAAGGTTGTCTTATTTTATAAGACATGACCTGCCATTTTTGGTCACCTGCCATTTTTGGTCCTTTGACTTTGGTCAAAAGTTGACCTTTGACTGGTCAAATGTTGACCATAGACACTTTGACTTTTGTCCACGTGTCACGCACCTATTGGAGAGCTGGTGGGGGCCTGTCCCCCTGCCAGAACCTGGCAAGGAGAAGGGCGCACGCCAAGGGTGGCGTGAGCCCAAGTTGGAGGCGCCTTGGAGCCCTTGTTGGACAAGGACTCCACCTCCCTTTTGGATTCCAATCAGAGTTCTACTAAGAATCCAGCTTGACTGGTCTTAGGCGCCCTCTAAGGAGGAATCCAGGGGTCTCTATTCCCATCAATCAGATTTAGATCTAATTCTGAAGGAAAATCCTGATTTCTCGGTCCAGGTTCGTCCAAATCTGATCAGATCAAGAGATATATTTCAAAAAATTTTCTCTTGATCCCAATCAGATCTTGATATGTTACAGTTCTGATTCTTATTATTTTAATAAAATAAAATTAAAAGATAAATTAAATCAAATTTAATTTACCTGATCTGGGTAATCCTATTACCCTGTTGATGATCCTGTTTGCAGCGGAAGGTTCTGGATCATAGCCACGCAAGCGCCTGGCCTCTACCGGTATCCACTCAGGTTGGATCTGGAGATCCTCTTCTTCTCTATCATGCCTCCAAAAATTAGATCTAGATCTGATCTGGAGGATCTTCAAAACTCTTTTGAAGATCTGCAGTCGTCCTTTTGCAACAGCGCAGCCTTGTTGCTTTTGATCGCCTTTCCTTGATCTGAATCGCACCAACCAAAGTCCAAAACACATTTTGGACGTGGAGAGCAAGGGGAGAAGAAGCTATGGCGTGGAGGAGGAGGGGAGAGGCAGCCTTGGGGCGTGGGGTTTCTCAATTGAATTGCATTTTTTTATAGAATCTAAGTTGGGCGCAGGGTCTTATTTATAGACTAAGCGTGATCCAACTCCTCTTCCTCCCAACCAATCACAACCCTTTGTGAAATCAGATCTAAATCTGATTGGTGGGAATAGAGACCCCTGGATTCCTCCTTAGAGGATGCCTAAGACCAGTCAAACTGGATTCTTAGTAGAACTCTGATTGGAATCCAAAAGGGAGGTGGAGTCCTTGTCCAACAAGGACTCCTAGGCGCCTCCAACTTGGGCGCACGCCTAGGGTGGCGTGCGCCCTTCTCCTTGCCAGGTTCTGGTAGGGGGAACAGGCCCCCACCAGCTCTCCAATAGGTGCATGACATGTGGTCAAAAGTCAAAGTGTCAATGGTCAACGTTTGACCAGTCAAAGGTAGACTTTTGACCAAAGTCAAAGAACAAGAAATGGCAGGTGACCAAAAATGGCAGGTAATGTCTTATAAAATAAGACAACCTTCTCTAACTTGGACAACCTCCAGTTAGACCATATGAAGGCCTCTGATTGAGCACAAACTCCTTTGGCTCAGTCAGGACAACTTATTTATGATAGTAAAAGAAGAACGTTAGGTTCAATCGAGTGCTAGCACGATTTTCCTTGAACCTAATTGAATCTCATTCAGATCAATTGAACTAGATCAGTTCAATTGATGATCACCAGATTCAAACCCTTGTTTGTGTGACCCAGTTAGGTTCAGTTCTGTATGGTAATGGGATATGTCATGATCTCTATCATAGACATCATCGAAACTCCTTTCGATGGATCAGAACTCTTCTGATTCGAACAGCTAGAATGATCGATCATCTAAATCATTCTAATTGCTCCCAAAATCCACCAGTGACACCTAGCAGTATATGGTGGCAACCCATCAGAGCTGAATGAGAACCTCTTGGTGCAGCTACCTGTGTGATTAAGTTCTTCTATCTTGAGCCCCGATCAGATTAGGGTTAAGGTGAACTCGTCAAACCCTAGTTTCTGTCATATGATATAATCATTCGATTCGAGTCCAATGTGAAAATCTAAATAGAAACTCTTTCTATTATTTCACTCTGCCATGGCCATGGGCTTCAGGACTTGATTCTCATGATTATCATAGGGCTGCTCCTCTACCACCGAGGTAGATAGATCCCATCTTGATGCAATCCAGTTCCTACAATGAACATGCTATAGCCAACATACACCTCAGGGTTCCATATGGCTAGGAGACCGAGTAATGGTGTAGTCAAACTATAACACCCTCAAGGTGAACTGTCGATGCATCTCAGGTCAAAGAACCAGACACACTACTGCAGCATCGAGTCAGTCATTGACGAGAAGGTAGACTTCCTAATGACTACTCGAGGTGGTCACGCTCAGTGCCCTCGTTCTCTAACGAGTACCTATACTCTCGCTCCGGTGTCTCCACACCGTAGACTCAAGACTCATCTACTAAAGAGAAGCGATCGTACACCAACCTTCCGGATCAATCACCATCCTCGTGATGATCCTATGGTCGGGAGCTGTTTATGAGTTAATAATGATTATTCATGTCTTAAATTTTCAACTCTTGAAAATATGAATTATCATTACCATTAACTCAAAGGATGTATCACAGACACTAAATACACAGGTGTGATAGAAAATAACCCATTTCATTAATTATAGTCAAAATTATAATTTTGCCCCTAGAAGTGTATTACAAGTGTCAGCCAATTCTGGCTTCTAGGGCACATATATCTAACAATCTTCCACTTGTCCTAAAGCCAATTGGCTACAAGTCTAAGTCCCATCTTCTCAAGGTGGGCTTCGATCTTCTGTTGTCCCAATGGCTTTGTAAGTGGGTCTGCCACATTATCTGCGGAGTTGACTCTCTTGACCTCAACGTAACCTTTCTCAAGGTAATCGCGGATGAGATGGTATCACCGTTTGCTTGGAACTCTTCCAGCACAAACAGTCTGCCAGATGTCGACTTTCGATCATCTATATCGGACATGAAGTCCGAGTCTGTGTATCCCTGAACTTGGAGTTCTCCATTACCAAAGACCAACATCATATCCTTAGTTCTTCTCAAGTACTTAAGGATACATTTCACAGAAGTCCAGTGTTCTTCACCTGGATTTGACTGATATCTGCTTGTGACACTCACAGCATGGGCTATATCAGGTCGTGTACATAGCATGGCATACATGAGGCTCCCTATTGCAGAAGCATAAGGGATCTTGCTCATGCGTTCTATTTCCTCAAGGGATCTTCTTGCTCATTTCCTCTTGCGTTCTATTTCCTCAGATGTGCTGGGGCACATCTTCTTGGAAAGATGAATACCATGTCTGAAGGGTATTAATCCCCTCTTAGAGTTTTCCATACTAAACCTCTTTAGTACTTCCTCTATGTACATCTTCTGTGAAAGTCCTAGCATCCTATTCGGTCTATCCCTAGAGACCTTAATTCCTAGAATAAAGGATGCTTCACCTAGGTCTTTCATGGAGAATTCCTTGGACAACCACATCTTGACTGATGTCAACATGGAGAATATCATTCCCAATAAGGAGGATGTCATCCACGTACAATACGAGGAAGACAACAGCGCTCCCACTGACCCTTTTGAAAACACATGGTTCCTCTTCGTTTTTGATGAAACCAAACTTTTTGATCACATCATTGAAACGAGTGTTCCAGCTCCGAGATGCTTGCTTAAGTCCATATATGGACCTTTGCAGCTTGCAAACCTTGTGATCAGTATCACTGGATGTGAAACCTAGCGGCTGTTCCATATAGATATCTTCCTCAAGATATCCATTTAGGAATGCCATTTTCACATCCATTTGCCATATTTCATAATCGAAATAGGCTGCAACAGCAAGCAATGTGCGGATGGATTTTAGCATAGCTACTGGGGAAAAGGTATCCTGATAGTCAATGCCTTCACGCATTGACTATAACCTTTTGCCACCAGTCTAGCCTTGAATGTCTCCACATTCCCATCTGCACCAATCTTTCTCTTGAAGATCCATTTATACCCAATAGGTACTATACCTTCTGGTGGATCTACCAAGGTCCAGACTTGGTTTGAGTGCATCGAGTCGATCTCTGACTTCATTGCCTCAAGCCATTTCTCAGAGTTGATATCTGATATCGCCTCGTTGTAGGTTTTGGGATCATCACCATGAGCACCATTACCTATGAGGAACATTTCCTCTACATCCTCTGAAATAATACCTAAGTATCTTTCAGGGGGACGGGAAACTCTTTCCGATCTACGAGGTGGAGGAGGTAGTGTTCTTATTGGCTCAACCTGATTTGGTTCCACTTGGTCCTTAGCTCATTCTGCTTGTGAGACTTTCTCATCAAGCTTAATCTGCTTTCCAATGCCACTATCTTGAATAAACTATTTTTCAAGAAATATGGCATGTCGACTCACAATCACATTGTGGTCTTCTGGAATGTAGAAATAGTATCCTAATGACTCTTTAGGATATCCTATGAATCGAGCTCTAAAGGACCTAAACTCTAACTTGTCCGCTTGTTGTCTTTTGACATAAGCCGGACAACCCCAAATTCTGAGATGACTCAGACTTGGTTTCTTACCGTGCCATATCTCATACGGTGTGGTAGGAACGGTTTTAGAGGGAACCCTATTCAGTAAATAGATTGAAGTTAATAATGAATGTCCCCAAAGGAAATCAGGGAGGTCTGTGAAGCTCATCATGGATCGAACCATATCCAATAGAGTCCGATTTCTCCATTCTGAAACTCCGTTGAGTTGAGGTGTTCCTGGTGGAGTCCATTGAGAGACTATGCCATTTTCCTTAAGATAGTCTAGGAATTCCCGGCTAAGGTATTCACCTCCTCGATCTGATCGAAGAACCTTAATGGGTTTTCCAGTTTGTTTTTCTACTTCATGTCTGAATTCTTTGAACTTTTCAAAAGCTTCAGACTTGTGTCTCATAAGATACACATACCCATACCTAGACAGATCATCGGTAAAGGTAATGAAGTAGACAAAATTGCCTCTAGCCGGCACATCAAATGGGCCGCACACATCAGTATGTACTAGGGCAAGGAGATCTGTGGCCCTCTCCCCATGTCCAACAAAAGGGAGTTTAGTCATTTTGCCTTGAAGACAAGATTCACAAGTTAGATATGACTCAAAAGTCAATGGACTCAATAGCCCATTTTTCTCCAATTTGTTAATCCTATCTTCTGCTATATGACCTAATCTCAGGTGCCATAGATATCTGTCGTTTGGACTATCCCTAGGTCGTTTGGCATTCACGTTTTGCTCGATAGTTAGAACAGGTACATCAATATGTAGCTGATAAAGACCATTAATAAGGAAACCATTTGCAATTTTATTTCTTTCATAAAGAATGTTACAATGGTCCTTAAAGAAGGTGATCACATAACCTTCTTGTGCTAAGCATGAAACAGAAATCAAATTCCTGCTAGCTGCAGGCACATAATAACAGTCTTTTAAAACTAAGTCTAAACCAGATGGTAATCGAAGAGGGTATGTTCCCACGGCTACTACAGCAACTCTTGCTCCATTACCGACGCATAGGATCATGTCTCCATCCCTCAGCCTCCTGCTATCCTCAAGACCCTGCATAGAAGTGCACAGATGAGCACTAGAACCAGAGTCAAGCACCCAACTGGATGCAGAAGAAACCGTAAGGTTAGACTCAATAACGAGCATACCTCCAGAAGGACCTTCCTTCTTGTTCTTCAGGGTGGCCAGGTAAGTAGGGCAGTTCCGCTTCCAATGGCCGTCGCTGTTGCAATGGAAACACTTTCCTTTGCCATCGGCCTTTTTCTTCGATTCTGCCTTCTTCTTCTTTAATCCTTCCACCTTTTGC
>QRFJ01001708.1:0-18339 GCA_006176705.1 Cocos nucifera
GGTTTGCCATTCAAGCTCTGATGGGTTGCCACATAATACTGCTTTGTGTCACTGATGGATTTTGGGAGAGCAATTAGAATATGATTTAGATGATTTATCTTCTAGCATTTCGAAGCAGCGCCTACAAACAAGCCCCATCACTAACTACGCCCACACCCACAACACTACACCGAATGATACCCCTGGCTCTCCACATCCCCTACGACCACACCTTACAATGCAAAAACTAACAATACATCACACCAACGCACTACCATCACAACACATTCACACCTTAACCAACTCAGCCGCGACGACACAAGCCACAGAAACCTACACGACCCCAACACACAGACCCTACCGCGTACAACACACAGCCCAAAGGATTCCTCCTGCCAGTTCGATGATGTTCATTGATAGAGATCATGACATATCCCATTACCATACAGAACTGAACTGACTGGGTCACACAAATAAGGATTTGATCTGGTGATCATCATTGAACTGATCTAGTTCAATTGATCTGAATGAGATTCAATTAGGTTCAAGAAAATCGTACTAGCACTCGATTGAACCTAACGTTCTTCTTTTACTATCACAAATAAGTTGTCCTGACTGAGCCAAAGGAGTTTATGCTCGATCAGAGGCCTTCACTAGGTCTGACTGGAGCCTGTCTAAGTCAGAAAAGGGTTGTCTTATTTTGTAAGATTATATTTGCCATTTTTGGTCACCTGTCATTTCTCATCCTTTGACTTTGGTCAAAAGTTGACCTTTGACTGGTCAAATATTGACCATAGATACTTTGACTTTTGTCCACATGTCATGCACCTATTGGAGAGCTGGGGGTTGTCCCCCTACCAGAACCTGGCAAGGAGGAGGGCGCACGCTGCCCTTGGCGTGCGCCCAAGTTGGAGACACTTAGGAGTCCTTGTTGGACAAGGACTCCATCTCCCTTTTGGATTCTAATTAGAAGTCCTTCTAAGAATCTAGTTTGACTGGTCTTAGGCACCATCTAAGGAGGAATCCAGGGGACTCTATTTCCACCAATCAGATTTAGATCTGATTTCACAAAGGGTTGTGATTGGTTGAGAATAAGAGGAGTTGGATCACAAGTGGTCTATAAAAGAGACCCTGCGCCCAACTGAAATTAAGATTAGAGTTTCCCCACGCCCTAAGGCTATCTCTCCTCCTCTCCTCCATGCCAAACCTTCTTCTCCCTCTCCTCTCCATCTCCAAAGTGTTTGGATCATTGGTTGGTGCGATTCAGACAAGGGAAAGGCGATCAAAATCAAGAAGGCTGCGCTGCTGTAAAGGACGACTGCTGATCTTCAAAAGGAGTTTTGAAGATCCTCTAGATCGGATCCAGATCTAATTTTTGGAGATGTGATAGAGAAGAAGAGGATCTCTAGATCCAGCCTGAGTGGATATCGGTAGAGGCCAGGCGCTTGCGTGGCTAGATCCAGAACCTTCCGCTGCATACAGGATCATCAATGGGTAATTGGATTACCCAAATCAGGTAAATTAAATTTGATTTAATTTATTTAAATTTATTTTATTTGTTAAAATAATAAGAATCAGATCTAAAACATCCTAGATCTGATATAGATCAAAGAAAAAAAATTTTAAAATATATCTCTTGATTTGATCAGATCTGAACGAACCTGGATCAAAAAATCAGGATTTTCCTTCAAATATATGATGGCAATCCATCAAAACTGAAAGTGAACCTCTTGGTGTAGCTACTTGTGTGATTAAATTCTTCTATCTTAAGCCCTGATCAGATTAGGGTTAAAGTGAACTCATCAAACCCTAATTCCTATCATATGATTTAATCATTCGATTCAAGTTCGGTGTGAAAATCTTAATAGAAACTCTTTCTATTATTTCACTCTCTGCCATGGCCATGGGCTTAAGGACTTGATTCTCATGATCATCATAGGGCTGCTCCTCATCCATCAAGGTAAATAGATTTCATCTTGGTGCAATCCAATTTCTACAATGAACATGCTATAGGCAATATACACCTTAGGGTTTCAAATGGCTAGGAGACTGAGTCTTGGTATAGTCAAACTATAACACCCTCAAGGTGAATTGTCGATGCACCTCAGGTCAAAGAACCAGACACATCATTGCAGCATCGAGTCAGTCATCGACGAGAAGGTAGACTTCCTTATGACTACTCGAGATGGTCATGCTCAGTGCCCTCGTTCTCTAACGAGTACCTGTACTTTCACTCTGGTATCTCCACACCATAGACTCAAGACTCATTTACTATAAATAAGCAATTGTGCACTAACCTTCTGGATCAATCACCATCATCATGATGATCCTATGGTTAGGAGCATTTTATGAGTTAATAATGAAAATTCTTGTCTTAAATTTTCAACTCTTGAAAATATGAATTATCATTACCATTAACTCAAGAAATGTATCACAGACACTAATTACACATATGTGATAGAAAATAACCCATTTTATTATTTATAGTTAAAATTATAATTTTGCCCCTAGAAGTGTGTTACAAGTGTCAGCCAATTCTGGCTTCTAGGGCATACATATCTAACATGACGTTTGATAATGTATGAATAATCTCATCGTACATCCTTATCTTGATTGAGCCAACTGTAGCTACTTTACATGGATGATCATCTCCAAGGTTGAGACTTCCACCATCGGCCTTCTGGTAGGTAGCAAACTACTCTCGATGAGAAGTATAGTGGTGCTAGGATGTTGAATCCAATATCCATATAGTATCATACTCTATGGATCCATCTGATATAATTAGCAGATCTTCTCCACTACTCACAGAAGCTGTATCATCTCCCTTGTTGGCCTTCCCTTTTTTGTTCTCAAAAGGGGACAATCTCTCCTCAGGTGTCCAGGCTGATGACATTTATAATATTTCAATATTATCTTCCTCTGATCCTAAGACTTTGACCTGCCCTTGGATTTTCCTTCTCCTTTGATCTTTTCTGTCTTTCGTTCACAACCAAGATCTTAGACTTAGGGTCTCCCTTGCATATCTTTTCTCTTTGCTCATTTGATCTGAGCACATCAACAACCTCCTCATGGTTTAGGATCTTCTTCCCATAAACTAAAGTTGTTATGAAACCATCATATAAACCTGGGAGAGAACATAATAGCTGCAATGCTCGATCCTCCTCATCAATCTTCACATCCAAACTCATCACCTCAGAATACACCTGATTGAACTTTTGGATATGTGTAACAAGATCTCCACCTTCGGGCATTCTCAGACTATACAGCTGTTTCTTCAACCATAGCTTATTGGTCTTGTTCTTCCCCATGTATGTGTTCTCCAGTCTCTCCCAGAGCTTCTTTGCCATAGTCTCTATGCAAACCTCAGGCAAAACCTGATTGGCCAAGCACATCTGGATTGTGCTAAAAGCAATTTCCTCCAACTCTTCCCAATCCTCAGCACTAATCTATTTCGGCCTTTCTTTTATTAAGACCTTGTAGATCCTCTACTGAACCAACAAGTTCTTTACTCTTTACTGCCATGGGATAAAATTTTTCTTATCGTCAAACTTCTCAAAATCCACCTTGAATCTACTTGATGCCATGACTTCAAACAAGTTAAGAATAAATCCCTAACACCCTTCATGATCACACACACCAGCAAAACTATCCTTCAAAGAAGATTTAACTAGCCTTAGATCCTTTTTCCAAACTTCTGTATCACCGTTCCTTCGTATAAACAATCTCCATCTCAATCTAGAGACAACCATGAAGCAAATTAGAAGTTTTAGGATAAAATCTTCATCCCATATTGTGACAAGATGTCAAACCAATCGTACTTCATCAATGCAATTCTTTCTTTAGAATAATAGTCCAAGATGACTATCTTCTCTACCATGCCATAATAGTTCAAATCCTCCGTATGAGGCTGTGAATTCCTCGAGCTAGCATAAAGTTGGAATCTTAGAGAGACATATCAAATTCTGTTCACACCCATCGAGCTGGCTCGCTCAGAAGTTGAGCCGGCTCCATGCTTGAGATAGCCGGCTCGGGTCCTCCCCCAGCCGACTCGATCTCAGTCCGAGCCAGCTCGGCTGCATATCCGAGCCAGCTCGACTGCGTATCCGAGCCAGCATGGCTGTATGCCATCCCCTGTTCTTAGCAGTCTCCACCCTCCCCTCATCTTTCTAATTGCCTGTCTTCCACTTAATCTCCATCGCCGACAAGGCCGGACCCCCTCCCTGATTCCTCTCTCCCTCTCTCCCTCTCTTGATCTCCCTCATTGGTGAGGCTAGACCCCCCCCTCCCTCTCTCCCTCTCTCGATCTCCCTTGTCGGTGATGGTGGCGAGGCCGAACCCCTCCCTCCCTCTCTCACTCTCTCGATCTCCCTCGTTGGTGGGGCTGGACCCCCTTCCTCCTAGTGATGCCGATGAGGCCGGACACCCTCCCTCCCTCTCTCTCTCGATCTCCCTCGCCGGTGACAGCGGTGAGGCTAAAGCCCTCCCTCCCTCTCTTCCTCTCCCTTTCTTAGTTTTGGGTCCTAGAATCAGGTCTGAATACCCGAGATCCATTAGGGTCCGGATCTGGTACTTCAAGTACTGACTCATTTGGTATTCAGGTTCGGATCCGATACCAGTAATTAAAATTGAATCCAAATCTAAATATTTAGATTTCAGCCCAAACTCGACCTGTTGATAGGTCTAGTCTAATAATTAATAAATAATACTATAAAATTAAAATAAAAATTATACCTATGACTACAGAGAGGGGTTCGTACCGAAAGCTCCGAGGATTGCCGGCGATGGTGCTAGAGAAAGACGACGGTGCTAGAGGTAACCTGCAAAACAAGATCAAGATAGTGAGATAGAAAGAAAAGAGAGAGAAAAAGAAAGAGGAAAGAGAGAGAGGAGAGAGAGAGGGAGAGGGGGCCTGGAGGGGCATCGTGATGGGGAGGGTAGGGGGTGGGTGGCTAGGGATGGGGAGGGCAGGTGCGGTGGTGGCTGGGGATAGGAGGGAAGGGGGTGGGTGGCCAAGGATGGGGAGGACAGGGGATTGGCGCAGCGGCTGGGGATAGGAAGGGTAGGGGCGGTGGCCCGAGGAGGGTAGGAGGTGGGCTGCTAGGGATGGGGAGGGCAAGGGCGGCGGCAGCCGAGGATGGGGAGGGCAGGGGGCGGGTGGCTGGGGATGGGGATGCAAAGGGCAGGGGGCGGTAGCCGAGGAGTGTAGGGGGTGGGCGGCCAGGGATGGGGAGGGCAGGGCAGTGGTGGCTGGGGATGGAGAGGGCATGGGGAGGCGACGGTGGCTGGGGATGGAGAGGGCATGGGGAGGCGATGGTGGCTGGGGATGGGGAGGGCATGGTGCGGCTGTTGGGAGTTATGTTCCAAAGCCAATCATCAACCTGTTAACGGTTGAGATATTATAATTAATTTATTAATTAATAAAAAATATTTTAGCATCTTTTTTCATCATAAGTTTATATCTTCTAATGACTCCATTATTGTGATGAAGTCCTTAGGACTATTTAGTTTCATTAAAGAGAGGATTTATCGATTAGTCCTTAAATTTGTTCATGACCAAATGATAGGCTGTTAATTAGGATGACAACGTCTATCGAGCATAGGTCGCTATATGCCATATAGGTTGGTTGTCCTTTTAACCAAGATATGTGAAGACACTGGTATGGCATACAGGTGAGATGTATGGGTACATCGTCATTGAACGTGACCAACTCCAGAGCATTTTGCTGTTAAGAATGTCTCTGATGGGATATAGGTATAAGTATCCCTTAGACCTGAGATCATCTTAGTAACTTGCAAGCAACTCACTGTGCTTTGGTACTAGACTAACTAAATTTTTAATTTAGCAATGGAAGGCTTCTAGGCACAGTAAAGTACTTGCAAAGTCGAAGTGTGATCAATATAGAATTGACCACTTCAAGAGTTGGAGAAAAATGTATCACTGTATTTCAATATAGCAAAATCTTGGCCAGGATAATCCATCAGATGGATTTGATATTTTGAAATATAATGTGGACAATCTAATCAGAATTGACAGTTGAACTCTGAGGTATCCTATGAGCATTGTGGTCAAGGGATGAATTATATGGAAACTATATCCGCATGGGTTCTAAGGATGGTGTTCTACACCTTCGACCTATCCGACCGTCGGGTATCATTGCTAGATGATCACTTCGATTGATATAAAAATTTATTTTTATGCTACTAGCTTAGGTTCAGATCTATAAGGTTACATATATTAGAGCTTACGATCTGATCGGATGGTTGATCAATGATTAATAATCGTTCTAGGGTTAAATAATCAATACGATTGGTGTTTAACCTAGTGCAAGTGTTGTAGGAGGATCGATTAGTAATTGAATTACTTATTAACTTAATTTGATTAAGTCAATAGGCTGAGATTAAGTCTAATTAAATATTATTTAATTAGTTTTGGTTTGGGCTTGATTGGATGAAGTCCAATCGGTTTATTGGATAAGCTAAGTGCAAGGAAGAACTAGTCCTAGTCTAACTAGGACTCAGATTAACCCAACTTTCTAATTTGATTAGAAAATAAATTAAATTTAAATTTAATTTAATTTAATTTAATTAATTTCTTAAATGAGTTAGGGCCTTATTTAATTGGATTGGTTTAATCTTGATTTTATTTAGTTAAAAGATCTTGTTTGACCAAGTCAAAATAGGAGTTCTAGTGTGACTAGGACTCCCTATCTCCTTGCGCCACCTTGGTCCCAACGCCCCCCATACCTATTTTTTAGATATTTTTTATAAAAAATCTTTTTTTTTCTAATTTTCACACCCCCTCTCTCCCTCCAAGTCATATTTGGAAGTTAGGTGGAAGACCAAGTCAAAGGAGGAATTGGTTTTGCTTAGGATTCTATGAGATAGAATCCATGTTGACCAAAACATCTTCCCTTTTTAATTAATTTTTCTCTTATTCCATGAAAATAATCTCCTCTTTTTTGGACCCTCCCTTGCTGGTCCATACCAAAAATTGTGGAGGAGGTGCCCATACCAAAAATTATGGAGGAGGTGCCCAAGAGTTGGGCGCCCCAATAACTTTCCATGTTTGGATATTCCTTGTCTAGAAATTTGACCTAACTTGGACTCTTCTTTTTTTCTATTTATTATTCTAATTTTTTTGTGAAATATAGAGCTTTGTGAGAGGTTTGTGGTTGACAAAAATCAGAGGAAGAGGGTCCTTGGGTGTGGGGGTTCCAGTAGCACCAAACTAGGTGTCTAGGTGAGAGAAAAGAGAAGAAGAAGAGGGTCTTCTTCTAGGGCTATTTTATTTTCAATCTCTCCTTCTTTTTTTTGAGTTTTTTTGAGAGAGTCTCAGATTAGTAAACTCTTATCTTCCTTCTTATATTTTGGAGAGTCCAAATTTTGAAAAAGAGAGCATCGGATCGACCATCGAAGAAGGATCAGTACAATACTAGTATGCCGTGCTGATTTCCTGCATCGAACTTCAGATCAAAGATCGTAGGCTCGTGTGGACGACTCCTAGAGGCCAGATGTATATGTGGCTCATGACTTCATTCTCAAGCCCAGATCAGTAAGTTAGAACATCTAAACTTGCTCAGGTAATAGATCTGATCTATAAACTTCATACCTGCATTTGATGTAGTGTAGATCTAGGTTGATTTGATCAACTTTTTTTCTTTCTTATTTAATTTTAATTTTTGATTTGGTATCATACCTTGATCATATAATAGATCTGAGATCTAGGTATTTACATAGTTATTTAAATAAATTTTAGATTTATTTAAGTCTTTCACTGTAAGATCTTGAAAAAGTTTCAAGATCTACCTGTGAAACCCCAGATCTGGTTCTTTCAATTGATATCAGAGCAAGATTCTTATTACATGATTTTTATGCATGTCTAGATTATTTCTTAGATTAGATCTAATTTATAATCTAATTATTAAATTTAAAATAAAAAAATATAAAATATTTTAGATTGCACAGACTGCCATAAGGTTGTATTGCTGTAAGGTTTACCCCTTACAGTGAATAGGTTGTCCTAGTACATATTGATCTAAAATATTAATCATAAAATTTTAGATTAGATCTAAGAGATTTTATGATCTAATTAAAAATATTTTAATCTAATTTCAATCATCATAAATATGTTGGATTTGATCTAGAAAGATTTATGATTGATTATTATTGAAACTGTTTCAATTACATGAACCTGTTTAGATTAGATCTAAAGTAATTTTATGTTTATTTTACTTGCATATTGATTATGAATCAAACATGCAACTTGATTGATAGAATCATGTTATAAAATTATTTTATAAATATAAAAATTATTTTTAAAATGTCGAACCCCAACCCTCAGCCTAAAACTTAATTGAGAATTAAGAAGTTGATTGATTAGGATCTAGGATTGTGAATTGAAGATCCTAAGACACAAATCATAACACATTGGGTTAAATGGATTAGTGGAGATTAGGTCCATTAATTGGGTTAGACCCAGGGTTAGATTAAAGAATGGACTTAATTAGAGAATTGACTAAATCTAATCAATTGTTGTCTTAGATTAAATTAAGAATTCTCTAGAGCAATTATAATAGTTGTAGTTGGTCAAGTTCATGTCTTTAACAAGACCCAAGATGAACTTGATTCCTGGCTACGTAGTCTAGCATGAATTATTAGGTTGATCTAATTGAAACTAATTAAACCAGTTGGTGTCTAAGGTAAACTAGACTAGTAGTTTTTAATTGGCAGCCTGCTTACCAGGCCATTTTTGATGGTGTCTAAGGCAAGCCTGGCAGACCCTTCCACTGATCAAACTTATCTAGCCTCTTGGTGAGATTATATTTTGATCGGATCGCTTGACTATTCGATCTAACCCATGTTAGCTAGGTAAATCAGTTTGACTGATTTAGGTGCTCTTAGACCAGCCTGTTAATGATCTTTCTTAAGCTGACTTGGTGAAGTTAGTGGAAGGATCATGATAAGCTGGTTAATCTAACCTACTCACTTCTATAAATAAATTCTCTAAAATTATTAGATCTCTAAAATAAAATAGTTATATGATAACTGGATCATAGCCTTCCATTAAAGTGGATGATAATAGGTCCATCAGTTGGATAATTATTGAAGGCCCAAAGGCCTGGTGCTTATCAGTTGATGGAATTATCATTCATTATATGATCTTGGATACATCTTTCTAAATGATGGTTAGGTGGGCCAACCAAAGTTGGGCCTGATCATTCATTGGTTGGATGGGCCAAGTATGGTCATGTTAATGGTTGGATCAAATTGGATCCTTTTATGAGAAGGTCAAAGCCAACTGATCAGGGCCTGGGGCAAAATTTAATTACTAAAAATTATTTTAAAAAATAATTGGTTATGAACCTATCCTTAGATGTATATGGGTGGGCCAACCAAAGTTGGGCTTGTGTACAATCTATGTGGATTCTAGTACTCATTAAGAAATTAGGATAATTCCTCGAATTAAAAGTAGAGGCTACAAATTCGAATAAAATAGTGGAAGAAATCTTTTGATTAAAGTCCAAATCTTTAGGTTTAATGAATCAATTACTAATTAGATTTTGGTTTTTTTTTGTGCAGACATGGCCACTTCTCTATCGCTCTGATCATTGTTGGACAATGATAAATTGATGGGATCCAACTTCGATAGCTGGTATCGAAAATTGAAGATTGTCCTGGAGTATGAATGGATCCTTTATGTGCTGACGGATCCTGCACCTGAGGAGCCAGCTGCCAATGCACATGGAACAGTCAGAGACACTTATTAGAAGTGGCTCAGTGATCGAACTATGATGCGCTGTATTATACTGGCTATGATTACGAAATGCTCCAAATGTTAGAAGATTCTTTTGGCACATCCAATGACGTTGAGAGGCATAAGACTAGTTGTGCCATCTTCAACGCCAGAATGTGGGATGGTGCCTCTATCATTGATCATGTATTATACATGATCGAGCTGATAGAGCGCTTGAGCAAGCTTGACTTTTTTTTACATAAACAACTTGGAAAAGATGCAATACTGAACTCGCTGCCCAAGTCTTATCTCCCATTTCTTATACATTATAAAATATCAAAGCCTAAAGTGGACTACCAAGGGTTACTAGAGTTACTTCAGAACTTTAAGAAGGATCACCAACTCCACAAGGAGTCGGTGAACTTAGTGGGAGGTTTGTCTTCTCGTTCTCAATCCTTTAGGAAAGAGAAGAAGAACAAGAAGAAGAAAGTCAAAAAGGTGCATGTTCATGCTATGACACCTATGCAGGCTCAGACCCCAAAGACCAAGCCCTATAAGAGTCAAGCTGAATGCTTCTTTTGCAAGAAGCAGGGGCACTGAAAAGGAACTATCCTCAGTACATTGCATCCCTGGATCCGAATAGATAGAGAAAAAAGTAAGCTATTACTGGGCAAGGTATTTATATGATAACTCCTTGCAATTTCTTTGTTTATGATATTACTGACTGGGTATTGGATACCGATAGATCTTACCATATTTGCAATTCATTGCAGGAGTTGCAGGTCAGTAGAAGATTCGAGCAAGGTGAGAGATTCCTGAATGTTAGAGATGGAAGATCAGTTTTAGTTCTAGCTTTAGAAATTTTAAAATTTGTATTTGAATCTTATACCATTTTTCTTAGTGATTGTCATTTCTGTCCTAGTTTCTTTTTAAATATCATTTCTATAGGCCTTTTGGCCATGAATAATTATGAAATTTTAATAAAAAAATTAGTTTGTAATGTCATTATGAATGTGTTAGATATATGTGCCCTAGAAGCCAGAATTGGCTGACACTTGTAATACACTTCTAAGGGCAAAATTATAATTTTGACTATAATCAATAAAATGGGTTATTTTCTATCACACCTGTGTATTTAGTGTCTGTGATACATCCTTTGAGTTAATGGTAATGATAATTCATATTTTCAAGAGTTGAAAATTTAAGACATGAATAATCATTATTAACTCATAAACAGCTCCCGACCATAGGATCATCACGAGGATGGTGATTGATCCGGAAGGTTGGTGTACGATCGCTTCTCTTTAGTAGATGAGTCTTGAGTCTACGGTGTGGAGACACCGGAGCGAAAGTACAGGTACTCGTTAGAGAACGAGGGCACTGAGCGTGACCACCTCGAGTAGTCATTAGGAAGTCTACCTTCTCGTCAATGACTGACTCGATGCTGCAGTAGTGTGTCTGGTTCTTTGACCTGAGATGCATCGGCAGTTCACCTTGAGGGTGTTATAGTTTGACTACACCATTACTCGATCTCCTAGCCATATGGAACCCTGAGGTGTATGTTGGCTATAGCATGTTCATTGTAGGAACTGGATTGCATCAAGATGGGATCTATCTACCTCGGTGGTAGAGGAGCAGCCCTATGATAATCATGAGAATCAAGTCCTGAAGTCCATGGCCATGGCAGAGTGAAATAATAGAAAGAGTTTCTATTTAGATTTTCACATTGGACTCGAATCGAATGATTATATCATATGACAGAGACTAGGGTTTGACGAGTTTACCTTAACCCTAATCTGATCGGGGCTCAAGATAGAAGAACTTAATCACACAGGTAGCTGCACCAAGAGGTTCGCATTCAGCTCTGATGGGTTGCCACCATATACTGCTAGGTGTCACTGGTGGATTTTGGGAGCAATTAGAATGATTTAGATGATCGATCATTCTAGCTGTTCGAATCAGAAGAGTTCTGATCCATCGAAAGGAGTTTCGATGATGTCTATGATAGAGATCATGACATATCCCATTACCATACAGAACTGAACCTAACTGGGTCACACAAACAAGGGTTTGAATCTGGTGATCATCAATTGAACTGATCTAGTTCAATTGATCTGAATGAGATTCAATTAGGTTCAAGGAAATCGTGCTAGCACTCGATTGAACCTAACGTTCTTCTTTTACTATCACAAATAAGTTGTCCTGACTGAGCCAAAGGAGTTTGTGCTCAATCAGAGGCCTTCATATGGTCTGACTGGAGGTTGTCCAAGTCAGAGAAGGTTGTCTTATTTTGTAAGACATTACCTGCCATTTTTGGTCACCTGCCATTTCTTGTTCTTTGACTTTGGTCAAAAGTCTGACCTTTGACTGGTCAAATGTTGACCATTAGACACTTTGACTTTTGACCACATGTCACGCACCTATTGGAGAACTGGTGGGGGCCTGTCCCCCTGCCAGAACCTGGCAAGGAGGAGGGCGCACGCCACCCTAGGCGTGCGCCCAAGTTGGAGGCGCCTTGGAGTCCTTGTTGGACAAGGACTCCACCTCCCTTTTGGATTCCAATCAGAGTTCTACTAAGAATCCAGTTTGACTGGTCTTAGGCGCCCTCTAAGGAGGAATCCAGGGGACTCTATTCCAACCAATCAGATTTAGATCTGATTTCACAAAGGGTTGTGATTGGTTGAGAATAAGAGGAGTTGGATCACAAGAGGTCTATAAATAAGACCCTGCGCCCAACCCAAAAATATAGAGATTTCCCATGCCCCAAGGCTGCCTCTCCCCTCTTCCTCCATGCCTAAACTTCTCCTCCTTCTCCTCTCCACGTCCAAAAGAGTTTTGGACTTAGGTTGGTGCGTTCCAGATCAAAAGAAAGGCGATCAAAAGAAGAAGGCTGCACTGCTGCAAAGGACGACTGCTGATCTTCAAAAGGAGTTTTGAAGATCCTCCAGATCAGATCCAGATCTGATTTTTGGAGATGTGATAGAGAAGAAGAGGATCTCCAGATCCAACCCTGAGTGGATACCGGTAGAGGCCAGGCGCTTGCGTGGCTAGATCCAGAACCTTCCGCTGCAATCAGGATCATCTACAGGGTAATAGGATTACCCAAATCAGGTAAATTAAATTTGATTTAATTTATCTTATTTTATTTTATTTATTAAAATAATAAGAATCAGATCTGAAACATATCAAGATCTGATTGAGATCAAGAGAAAAATTTTTGAAATATATCTCTTGATCTGATCAGATCTGGACGAACCTGGACCGGGAAATCAGGATTTCCCTTCAACTGGTATCAGAGCCATGGTTCTAAATTATTTAGATCTGATTTTAATTTTATTTTAATTAGAAAATAAAGTGATTTTCAGATGTCACATGAGATGTGATCAGATCTGAAATCAAAAAAATTAAAATTAAATGATTTGGATCTAAGATTAAGAAGATATGCATGACTAGTTCTAGAATAGAATAGTTCTATAGAATAGTTTTGCATGTCTTTGATTTAATCTGATTAAATCATATTTTAGATCTTCTTATTTACTATTTTCTGATATTATAAGTGTTATAATAACATCTGATAAACAGCAAATAAAAATTATTTAATTTTAAATATCATATGAGATATGATAGATGCATGACTAGACTAGTTGTAGAATAGTTCTACATAATTGTCTAGATTAGAATTTATTTTGATTAGATCAATTTAAATCTAATTTTTTAGATTATTATGAGATAATTTAGATCTGAAAACATGCATGATTTGATACATGAGATGTATGCAAAATATGCCTTGATTAGATCTAAATTTGTATATGAGATATATGATATAGATCTATAACTGTTTTGTAGATTTACATGTTCCTGATTAAGGCGTTCCTCTTGGCCGTCCGGTCATAAGAACGAAGAAGGGTTTAAAGGCCCTCTCTTCCCATTCGATGGGGTGTTCTTATGACGTGTAGGGGTGCTGCGTGTTCGTCCTTAATCAGAAACCCAAAACTTACTTTCTGCAAAACCCTAGATCCTGAAACCCTAGGATTTATTGTGCATATTTTGTTTATGAACCCAACTTAATTAAGAATTAAGTTTATGGAATATTAATTAGGTCTAAAATTGAGAATTTCAGATCTAAGACATATTCATAATACTGGGTTCGGGCTTGGGTAGCTCAATTAGGTCTAAGCGGTTGATCAAACCGAATCAAGAGTTGGTTAGATGGGATCAACAATGCTTAAATTGACCAGCCTAATAGGATTAAGTCTGGGTCAAGATCGAGTCACGATCAAGCAAGACCTAATTAGGCTCAGAGGTTAGAGTCTGGATTGTAGGCTAACCCAATTGGTTCTGACTCAACAATTTGGTGTCTAAGGTAAGTTTGGCATAGACGACCGACTGGTTTTTAATTGGAAGCTACTCGACCTGAATGCGTTCTTGTGCGAGTTAACGGCATATTCCTTCCACCGGTCTCACTTACCTGGCCATATCTGTTGACACAGTTCTGATCTGAGGTGGTCAATAATCCGAGCTAACCCATGCCACTAGGTTAGTCATAATTGTTATGACTAAGCCAAGTCTAGTTTAATGAGACCTGAATCAATTCTCCCTAAGAAAAGATTAAGTCCGAGGTCTTCCACCATTGTAGACGTGCGGGCCCTTCCCGGGGTTGATTGTTCTCGGCTGGATACAGTGGCTCAGTTGCACCGGGAAGACGCAACCATGTCTATTAGGCATTGGATGCTATGGGCTGGAGGATGAGTTGGGCTCAATATTTCGGATACGGTGAGAGACCCAATTAGGAACCCAGTCTATGCAAATGGTGGGTCTGACTTAACTAAGGAGTGGATCAATATTCCGGATACGGTGAGATTCATGAATTAGAGACCAAGTTTGGGTGCACCATGATTAGAGAATCATTGAACAAGAGTTGTTCACTCATTGGCTAACCCATCACCAATAACTGTTAGGTGAGGTGATGAGTCAGTTGGTGAGACCGCACCACCCACTAGAAATCATCAATCGCGGAGATTTTCGCATCTCTACAGAGGGAGTGTAGGGATCCGAGAAAATAGTGGGAGCTAATTTGTTTAAAAATAAAATCCCTAAACAAATTGGTCAAGTCAAAATTACAGTATCTAACTAGAATCTTTGACTCTCTACAGGAAAATGTCTGCGTCCAACCCACTGGCACGTATCCTAGACACACATAGACTGACTGGACCCAATTATAAAGATTGGCTCAGGAACTACAAAATTATTTTGGGTTCAGAGAAGTTAACACATGTTTTGGACCAGGACCCTCCCACCTTACCAGCTCGTCCATCCACTGAACAGAGAGCGTCTCTGGAAAAATGGATTGACGAAGACAATAAGGCCAGATACTACATGTTGGGCTCGATGTCTGATGAGCTCCAGCGCCAACATGAAGATATCGGGACTGCTCGCCAAATGTTGGCTCACCTGCAGGAGATGTTTGGTGAACAGAGTCGCGCAGCCAAATATCAAGTCACAAAATGACTTTTTAAGGCTAAGATGCGTGATGGGCAGTCAGTCCAAGATCACTGTCTGACAATGATCAAGGACATGGAAGAGCTTGAGAAGCTCGGTGTGAAGTTGGACTTGGACTTGCAGAACGATATTATTCTGCAATCCTTGACTGATGCATATGGGCAATTCATCATGAATTACCACATGCATAAACTTCAAAATTCCTTGGCCGAGTTGATGAATATGCTGGTTACCGCTGAGCTTTCTATGAAAGGTTCTAAAGGCTCAGTTCTTGCTATGGAACGGACTTCTTCCAAAAGAAAGTCTTATGGAAAGAAAAAGAAGTCTGTGAAAAAGCAAAAGGTGGAAGGATCAAAGAAGAAGAAGGCAGAACCGAAGAAGAAGGTCGATGGTCAAAGGAAAGTGTTTCCATTGCAACAGCGACGGCCATTGGAAGCGGAACTGCCCTACTTACCTGGCCACCCTAAAGAACAAGAAGGAAGGTCCTTCTGGAGGTATGCTCGTTATTGAGTCTAACCTTACGGTTTCTTCTGCATCCAGTTGGGTGCTTGACTCTGGTTCTAGTGCTCATCTGTGCACTTCTATGCAGGGTCTTGAGGATAGCAGGAGGCTGAGGGATGGAGACATGATCCTACGCATCGGTAATGGAGCAAGAGTTGCTGCAGTAGCCGTGGGAACATACCCTCTTCGATTACCATCTGGTTTAGACTTAGTTTTAAAAGACTGTTATTATGTGCCTGCAGCTAGCAGGAATTTGATTTCTGTTTCATGCTTAGCACAAGAAGGTTATGTGATCACCTTCTTTAAGGACCATTGTAACATTCTTTATGAAAGAAATAAAATTGCAAATGGTTTCCTTGTTAATGGTCTTTATCAGTTGCATATTGATGTACCTATTTTAACTATCGAGCAAAACGTGAATGCCAAACGACCTAGGGATAGTCCAAACGACAGATATCTATGGCACCTGAGATTAGGTCATATAGCAGAAGATAGGATTAACAAATTGGAGAAAAATGGGCTATTGAGTCCATTGACTTTTGAGTCATATCCAACTTGTGAATCTTGTCTTCAAGGCAAAATGACTAAACTCCCTTTTGTTGGACATGGGGAGAGGGCCACAGATCTCCTTGCCCTAGTACATACTGATGTGTGCGGCCCATTTGATGTGCCGGCTAGAGGCAATTTTGTCTACTTCATTACCTTTACCGATGATCTGTCTAGGTATGGGTATGTGTATCTTATGAGACATAAGTCTGAAGCTTTTGAAAAGTTCAAAGAATTCAGACATGAAGTAGAAAAACAAACTGGAAAACCCATTAGATCTAATCATAATCTCATATACAAATTAAGATCTAATCATGGGCATATTTGACATACATTCTATGTATCAATCAATGCACATTTTTTTTAGATCTAAATATCTCATAATTAATCTAAAAAATTAGATTTAATTTGATCTTAATCAAAATAATTCTAATCTAGATAATTATGTAAGACTATTCTTCAAACTAGTTCTAGACATGGCATCTATCATATTCTCATATGATTTATTTTAAAAATTAAATAATAATATTATAATTTGCTATTTTTTTAAGGATATTATTATAACACTCAATTAAATATAGAAAAAATAGTAAAATAAAAAGACTCTAAAATCATGATTTTAATCATATTAATCAAAAAACATGCAAGACTATTCTATTAGAACTATTCTATTTAGAACTAGTCATGCATATCTTCTAATCTTAGATCCAAATCATTTAATTTTATTTTTTCTGATTTCAGATCTGATCACATCTCATGTGACATCTGAAATCACTTTATTTTTTAATTAAAATAAATTTAAAATTAGATCTAAATAATTTAGAACCATGGCTCTGATACCAGTTGAAAGGAAATCCTGATTTTCCGGTCCAGGTTCGTTCAGATCTGATCAATCAAGAGATATATTTTAAAAATTTTTTTCTTTGATCTATATTAGATCTAAGATATTTTAGATTTAATTTTTATTATTTTAACAAATAAAATAAATTTAAATAAATTAAATCAAATTTAGTTTACCTGATTTGGGTAATCCAATTACCCGTTGATGATCCTGTATGCAGTGGAAGGTTCTAGATCTAGCCATGCAAGCGCCTGGCCTCTATCGACTTCCACTCAGGCTAGATCTGGAGATCCTCTTCTTCTCTATCATGTCTCCAAAAATTAGATCTGGATCTGATCTGGAGGATCTTCAAAACTCCTTTTGAAGATCAGCAGTCGTCCTTTGCAGCAGCGCAGCCTTCTTGCTTTGATCGCCTTTTCCTTATCTGAATCGCACCAACCAATGATCCAAACACTTTGGACGTGGAGAGGAGAGGGAGGAGAAGGTTTGGCATGGAGGAGAGGAGGAGAGACAGCCTTGGGGCATGGCGAAACTCTAATCTTAATTTTAGTTGGGCGCAGGGTCTCTTTTATAGACCACTTGTGATCTAACTCCTCTTATTCTTAACCAATCACAACCCTTGGTGAAATCAGATCTAAATCTGATTGGTGAAAATAGAGTCCCCTAGATTTCTCCTTAGATGGCACCTAAGACCAGTCAAACTGGATTCCTAGAATGACTTCTAATTGAAATCCAAAAGGAAGATGGAGTCCTTATCCAACAAGGACTCCTAAGTGTCTCCAACTTGGGCGCACGCCAAGGGCGGCGTGCGCCCTCCTCCTTGCCAGGTTCTGGTAGGGGGACAAGTCCCCACCAGCTCTCCAATAGGTGCATGACATATGGACAAAAGTCAAAGTATCTATGGTCAACATTTGACCAGTCAAAGATCAACTTTTGACCAAAGTCAAAGGACAAGAAATGGCAGGTGACCAAAAATGGCAGGTATTGTCTTACAAGATAAGATAACCTTCTCTAACTTGGACAACCTCCAGTTAGACCATATGAAGGCCTCTGATCGAGCACAAACTTCTTTGGCTTAGTCAGGACAACTTATTTGTGATAGTAAAAGAAGAACATTAGGTTCAATCGAGTGCTAGCATGATTTCCTTGAACCTAATTGAATCTCATTCAGATTAATTGAACTAGATCAGTTCAATTGATGATCACCAGATTCAAACCCTTGTTTGTGTGACCCAGTTAG